>QRFJ01001881.1:190134-233334 GCA_006176705.1 Cocos nucifera | reverse complement strand
TTCATTGCCTCTAACCATTTCTCGAAGTTGATATTCTGATATCGCCTCATTATAGATTTTTTTGGGATCATCACCATGAACCCCATTACCTATGAGGAAATATTTTCTCTACTTTCCTCTAAAATAAGTACCTAAGTACCTCTCAGGAGGATGGAAAACTCTTTCGATCTACGAGGTGGAGGAGGTAGTGTTCTTATTGGCTCAACCTGATTTGGTTCCATTTGGTCCTTAGCTCGTTGCTCTTGTGAGACTTTCTCATCGAGCTTGATCTGCTTTCCAATGCCGCTATCTTGAATAAACTATTTTTCAAGAAAATGGCATGTCGACTCACAATCACATTGTGATCTTCTAGAATGTAGAAATAATATCCTAATGACTCTTTAGGATATCCTATAAATCGAGCTCTAAAGGACCTAAAGTCTAACTTGTCCGCTTGTTGTCTTTTGACATGAGCCGAACAATCCCAAATTCTGAGATGACTCAGACTTGGTTTCTTACCATGCCATATCTCATACGGTGTGGTAGGAACGATTTTAGAAGGAAACCCTATTCAGAAAGTAATATTGCAGTTAACAATACAGTATCCCCAAAGAAAATCAGGAAGGTCTGTGAAGCTCATCATGGATCGGAGACCATATCTAATAGGGTCCGATTCCTCCATTCTGAAATCTCGTTGAGTTGAGATATTCCAGGTGGAGTTCATTGAGAGATTATGCCATTTTTCTTGAGATAGTCCAAAAATTTTTGACTAAGGTATTCACCTCCTTGATCTGATCGAAGAACCTTAATGGGTTTTCCAATTTGCTTTTCTACTTCATGTCTGAATTCTTTGAACTTTTCAAAAGCTTCAGACTTGTGTCTCATAAGATACACATACCCATACCTAGATAAATCATCGGTAAAGGTTATGAAGTAGACAAAGTTGCCTCTAGTCGGCACATCAAATGGGCCGCACACATCAGTATGTACTAGGGCAAGAAGATCCATGGCCCTTTCCCCATGTCCTACAAAAGGGAGCTTAGTCATTTTGCCATGAAGACAAGATTCACAAATTGGATATGACTCGAAAGTCAATGGACTCAATAGCCCAGTTTTCTCCAATTTGTTAACCCTATCTTCTGCTATATGACCTAGTCTTAGGTGCCATAGATACCTATCATTTGGACTATCCCTAGGTCATTTTGATTTCATGGCATTCACATTTTGCTCGAAATTAAAAATAGATACATCAACATGTAACTGATAAAGACCGTTAATAAGAAAACCACTTGCAATTTTATTTCTTTCATAAAGAATGTTACAATGGTCCTTAAGAAAACTAATTACATAGCCTTCTAATGCAAGGCAAGAAAAAGAAATCAAATTCCTGCTTGCTGTAGGCACATAATAGCATTGTCTTTTAACACTAAGTCTAAACCAGATGGTAGTCAAAGAGGGTATGTTCCTACGACCACGGCAGCAACTCTTGCTCTATTTTCGATGCGCAGGATCATCTCACCATCCCTCAGCCTCCTGCTATCCTCAAGACCCTGCATAGAAGTGCACAAGTGAGCACTAGAACCAGAGTCAAGCACCCAACTGGATGCAGAAGAAATCGTAAGGTTAGACTCAATAACGAGCATACCTCCAGAAGGACCTACCTCCTTCTTCTTTAGGGTGGCCAGGTAAGTATGAGCAGTTTCGCTTCCAGTGGCCGTCATTGTTGCAATGAAAATACTTTCCTTTATCAACAGCCTTCTTCTTCAGCTTTGCCTTTTTCTTCTTTCCTTCTTCCACCTTCTGCTTTTTCATAGACTTTTTCTTCTTTTCAAAAGACTTTCTCTTGGATGAAGTCCATTCCATAGCAAGCACTGAGCCTTTAAAACCTTTCATGGAAAGCTCAGCAGTAACTAGCATGTTCATAAGTTCGACCAAAGAATTTTGAAGTTTATGCATATGGTAGTTCATGATGAACTACCCATACGCATCAGTCAAGAATTGCATAATTATATCATTCTGCAGATCCAAGTCCAACCTCACTCCGAGCTTCTCAAGCTCTTCCAAGTTCTTGATCATCATTAGACAATGATCTTGGACTGACTGTCCATCATGCATCTTAGTCTTGAACAGTCATTTAGTGACTTGATACTTGGCTACATGACTCTGTTCACCAAACATCTTATATAGGTGAGCCAACATTTGGTGAGCAGTCCTGATATCTTCATGTTGATGCTGAAGTTCATCAGACATCGAGCCCAACATGTAGTATCTAGCCTTATTATCTTCATCTATCCACTTATCCAGAGATGCTCTCTGTTCAGCGGATGGATGAGCTGGTAAGATGGGAGGATTCTGATCTAATACAGAAGTTAACTTCTTGGAATCCAAAATAATTTTAAAATTTTGGAGCTAATCCTTGTAATTTGGTCCAGTCAGTCTATGGGTGTCCAAGATACATGCTAGTGGGTTGGATGCAGATATTTTCCTATAGAGAATCAAAGTTTCTAGTTAAATATTATAATTAAGACTTAACCAATTTATTTAGGAATTTTATTTTTAAATAAATTAGCTCTCACTATTTTCTCGGATCCCTACACTCCCTCTGTAGAGATGCAAAAATCTTCATGATTACTGATATTTAGTGGGTGGTGTAGTCCCACTAACTGATTCATCCTCTCACCTAACAGTTATTGGTGATGGGTTAGTCAATGAGCGAACAACTCTTGTTCAATGATTCTCTAATCATGATGCACCCAAATTGATCTCTAATTCATGAATCTCACCATGTCCGAAATATTGATCCACTCCTTAGTTAAGTCAAACCCATCATTTGCACAGATTGGATTCCTAATTGGGTCTCTCACCGTATTCGAAATATTGAGCCCAATCTATCCTCCAACCTGTAGCATCTAATACCTAATAGACATGGTTTCATCTTTTTGGTGCAACTGAGCCACTATAACCAGCCAAGAACAATCAACCCTGGGAAGGGCCTGCACATCTACAATGGTGGAAGATCTTGACTTAATCTTTTTTTAGAGAGATTTGATTTAGGTCTCATTAAACTAGACTTGACATAGTTATAACTATTATGACTAACCTAGTGGCATGGGTTAGCTCGGATTATTGACCACCTCAGATCAGAACTAAGTCAACAAACATGGCTAGGTAAGTGAGACCGATGGAAGGGATATGCCATTAACTCGATAAGAATGCATTCAAGTCAAATAGCTTCCAATTAAAAATCAATCAATCGTATCTGCCAAACTTACCTTAGACACCAAATTGTTGAGCCAGAACCAATTGGGTTAGCCTATAATCCAGACTCTAACCACTGAGCCTAATTAGATCTTGGCTTGATCAATCACTCAGATGACTCAATCTTGACCTAGACTTAATTCTATTAGGCTGGTCAATTTAAGCACTGTTGATCCCATCTAATCAACTCTTGATTCGATTTGATCATCCGCTAGACCTAATTGAGCTACCCAAGCTTGAACCCAATATTATGAATATGTCTTAGATCTAAAACTTTTAATTTTAGACCTAATATGTTTCATAATATTAATTCTTAATTAAGTTTAGGATTCATAAACAAAACATGTAAATAAGATCCTAGGATTTTAGGATCTAGGGTTTTGTAGAAAGAAAGTTTTTTCAATTTCTGATTAAGGATGAATGTGCAGCACCCCTACACATCATAAGAACAACCCATCGAATGAGAGAAGAGGGTCTTTAATCTCTACTTTATTCTTATGATCAGATGGCCAAGGAAAATGCCTTAATCAGAAATACAACTAATCTACAAAACTAATTAGATCTAAGCATATATCTCATATAAAATTTTGATCTAATTAAAACATATTTATCCATACATCATATCATGCATGTTTTTTAGATCTAAATTATCTCATAATTATCTAAAAAATTAAATTTAAATTTGATCACATCAAATAAAATTTAATCTAGACCCTTTCGTAGAACTATTCTACAACTAGTCTAAACATGCAACTATCATATCTCATATGAATAAATTAAATTTAATTTATTTTCTATTTTTAGATCTAATTATAATATTTATAATATCATAAAATAGTAAATAAATAGATCTTAAAATTATATTTAATTAAATAAAAATTATAATTATACTAGACTATACATAGAATAATTCTATTCCTAGTCTAGTTATGTATCTCATACATTTCAGATATAGATTAATTAATTTTAATTTTTTAATTTTCTAATTTTAGATCTAATCATATATTATATGATATCTAAAATTACTAATTTATTAGATTAAATTAGATCTAAATAAATTTTATGCAACCTAGCTCTGATACCAGTTGAAGGAAAAAATTAGATTTTTTTGGGTCAGGTTCGTTCAAATCTGATTGGATCAAGAGGCATATTTCAAAAATTTTTTCTTAGATCTAAATTAGATCTAATATTTTTCAGATTTAATTTTATGATCTAATAAATTAAAAAGTTAAATTAAATTAAATCTAAATTAATGTTATCTTGGTTTTGGGTAATCCGATTACCCATTAATGATCCTGCTGATTGCCTAAGGTTCTAGATCTAACCACTCAAGCGCCTGGCCTCTACCAGTATCCACTTGAGCTAAATCTAAAGATCTTTTTTTTTTATTTCTTTTCTCCAAAAATTAGATCTGGATCTGATTTGGAGGATCTTTAAAACTCCTTTTTGAAGATGTGTTGCTATCTCCTGTAGCAGGACTGCCTTCTTGCTTTCTCGTCATCTTTTGATTGCCTGAATCACACCAAAATCATACCCAACTTTCCTTGGGCGTGGAGAGGAGAGAGAGGATCAAAAGATGGCATGGAGGAGGGAGAGGGGCAGCCTAGGGGTATGCTAGGAGAAGGCTCTCTTCTAGTTGGGCGCAGATAGGATTACTTATAGACCCTACTGCACCATGCAGTGCTACATCACCCCAGCCAATCGCATTGCTTTGTGTAATTAGATCTAAATCTAATTAGTGGGATGACATCACCTAATCCAATTAGATAAGAAGCCCACAGATTCATCCTTAGATGGTGCCTTAGACTGGTCAAAGTCTACAGGTAAGGGTCACCTAGTTTGAATCCAAGAAGCAACCTAGAGTCCCATCCATATGGGACTCCAGGCATCCCTATCCATGGGCACACGCCATCCTAAGTGTGCACCCCCTCCTTTCCAAATTTTAGTGAGAGGATAAGCCCCTATCTACTCTCCAATAAGTGCATGACATATGGGTAGATGTCTAAAGATCAAAGGTCAATGTTTAACCAAAGTCAAAGGACAAGAATTAGCAGGTGATGAAAAATGGCAGGTCTTGTCTCAAATTTATCTCATAAATTAAGACAACCCTTTTCTGACCTAGACAAGCTCTAGTCAGACCAGCTAAAGGTACCTAAGTGAGTACAAACATATTTGGCTCAGTCGAGATAACTTCAAATGATAATAGAAGGAGAATGTTAGGCTCAATCATGTGCTAGCACGATTTTCTTGAACCTAATTTAATCTAATTCAAATCAATTGAACTGGATTAGTCCAATTGATGATATCCAAGATCCAAACCCTTGTTTGTGTGACCCAGTTAGGTTCAGTTCTATATGGTAATGGGATATGTCATGATCTCCATCATCGACATCATCGAAATTTCTTTCGATGGATCAGAACTCTTCTGATTCAGACAACTAGAATGATCGATCATCTAAATCATTCTAATTGCTCCCAAAATCCATCAGTGACACCTAGCAGTATATGGTGGCAATCCATCAAAACTGAAAAATGAACCTCTTGGTGCAGCTACTTGTGTGATTAAGTTCTTCTATCTTGAGCCCCTGATCAGATTAGGGTTAAGGTGAACTCGTCAAACCCTAATTTCTATCATATGATTTAATCATTCGATTCAAGTCCGATGTGAAAATCCTTAATAGAAACTCTTTCTATTATTTCACTCTCTGCCATGGCCATGGGCTTATGGACTTGATTCTCATGATCATCATAGGGCTGCTCCTCATCCATCGAGGTAGATAGATTTCATCTTGGTGTAATCTAATTCCTATAATGAACATGCTATAGCCAACATACACCTCAAGATTCCAAATGGCTAGGAGACCGAGTCATAGTGTAGTCAAACTATAACACCCTCAAGATGAACTGTCGATGCACCTCAGGTCAAAGAACCAGACACACCACTATAGCTTCGAATCAGTCATCGATGAGAAGATAGACTTCCTTATGACTACTCGAGGTGGTCACGCTCAGTGCCCTCGTTCTCTAATAAGTACCGATACTCTCACTCCAATGTCTCTACACCGTAGACTCAAGACTCATCTACTATAAAGAAGTGATTATATACTAATCTTTCGAATCAATCACCATCCTCATGATGATCTTACGGTCAGGAGCATTTTATGAGTTGATAATAAAAATTCTTGTCTTAAATTTTCAACTCTTGAAAATAAGAATTATCATTACTACTAACTCAAGGGATGTATCACAGACACTAAATACATATATGTGATAGAAAATAATCTATTTTCTTATTTATAGTCAAAATTATAATTTTGCTCCTAGAAGTGTATTACAAGTGTCAGCCAATTCTAGCTTCTAGGGCATACATATATCTAATACATCCTCATGATGATCCTACAGTCGGGAGCATTTTATGAGTTAATAACAAAAATTCATGTCTTAAGTTTTCAAGTCTTGAAAATATGAATTATCATTACCATTAACTCAAGGGATGTATCACAGATACTAAATACACATTTGTGATAAAAAATAATCCATTTTATTATTTATAGTCAAAATTATAATTTTACCCCTAGAAGTGTATTACAAGTGTTAGCCAATTTTAGATTCTAGGGCACACATATCTAACAGGAGAGACCCAAAGGAAGGGATCTTAAAGAAGCCAATCCCTGCATGGAAGTATCAATACCATGGTCGGGGGACATCGACATGAAAAGATATTAAAAAGCTACATAGTGTCGACGTTAAAATTTTGAAAACTTGTAATATCGTTAACCACTTTTCAATAAAGAATTCTTATTTCAACATTCCTATCTTTTATGAATTATAATTGAAAAAGATTAAGCTAGACTTCTTTTTTAGGTCAGATAGAAGGCTTCTGGTATAGGAGATAAGATCTCCCTCAACCTCGGCTGGAGATAAGATTTTCTCCGAGCTTCAACTTCAAAATCAATAGAAGATAAGATCTTCTTCAACCTCGATTGGAGACAAAATCTCTCATGAGCTCCAACTTCAATCTCGGCTCGAAATAAGATCTTCCTCAAGCTCCAACTTCAACCTCGGCTGGAGATAAGATCTTCCTTGAGCTTCAACTTCAAAATCAATAGAAGATAAGATCTCCTTCAACCTCAGCTAGAGATAAGATCTCCTTCGAGCTCCAACATCAACCTCAATTGGATATAAGATCTCTCCTGAGCTTCAACTTCAAAATCAACAGGAGATAAGATCTTCTTCAACCTCGATTGGAGATAAGATCTCTCCTAAGCTCCAAGTTTAACATCGATTGAAGATAAGATCTTCCCCGAGCTCCAACATCAACCTTGGCTGGAGATAAGATCTTCCCCAAGCTTCAACATCAACAGGAGATAAGATCTTCTTCAACCTTGATTGGAGATAAGATCTCTCCCAAGCTCCAACTTTAACCTTGACTGAAGATAAGATCTCCTCCGAGCTTCAACATTAACGTCAATAGAAGATAAGATCTCCAACTTCAACCTCGTCTGGAGATAAGATCTCTCCCGAGCTCCAACTTCAACCTCAGTTGGAGATAAGATCTCCTCCGAGCTCCAACTTCAACCTCAACTAGAGATAAGATCTCCCTCGAGCTCAACATCAATAGGAGATAAGATCTCCTTCAATCTCGGTTGGAGATAAGATCTTCCCCGAGCTCCAACTTTAACCTCGGCTAGAGAATAAGATCTCCCTCAAGCTTCAACATCAACGTCAATAGGAGATAAGATCTCCTTCAACCTCGACTGGAGATAAGATCTTCCTCAAGCTCCAACTTCAATCTTGATTGGAGATAAGATCTCTCGTAAGCTTCAACTTCAATGTCAATAAAAGATAAGCTCCAACTTCAACCTTGGCTAGAGATAAGAACTCCTCCGAGCTCCAACTTTAATCTTGGTTGAAGATAAGATCTCTCCTGAGCTTCAACGTCAACGTTAATAGGAGATAAGATTTTCTTCAACCTCGACTGGAGATAAGTTCTCCTCCAAGCTCCAACTTCAACGTCGATTGGAGATAAGATCTTCTTCGAGCTCCAACTTCAACCTCTGTTGGAGATAAGATCTCTTCCGAGCTTCAACATCAATAGGAGATAAGATCTTCTTCAACCTTGGCTGGAGATAAGATCTCCCTCGAGCTCTAACTTTAACCTCGATTGGAGATAAGATCTCCCCCGAGCTTCAACATCAACGTCAACAGAAGATAAGATCTCCTTCAATCTTAGTTGGAGATAAAATCTCCTCTGAGCTCCAACTTCAACCTTGACTGGAGATAAGATCTTCTCCAAGCTTCAACTTCAACATCAATAGGAGATAAGCTCCAACTTCAAACTCGACTGGAGATAAGATCTCCTCCGAGCTCCAATCCTTAAACAGGAGATAAGATCTCCTTCAATCTTGGTTGGAGATAAGATCTCTCCTGAGCTTCAATGTCAACTTTAATAGGAGATAAGATCTCCTTCAACTTCAACATCGGTTGGAGATCAGATCTCCTTGGAGCTTCAACATCAATGTCAATAGGAGATAAGATCTCCTTTAATCTTGACTAGAGATAAGATCTCCCCCGAGCTTCCAAGAGCTTTGACCTCAATAGGAGATAAGATCTCCTTCAATCTCGATAGATGATAAGATCTCCCCCGAGTTTCAACCTCAATGGATGCAGAGCTCAAAAAAGGACTTCGACAGTCATCATTTTTGTACTTCCTTCGAATTTGAAATTTGAGAGTGAAGAGACTATTATTGGGGATACACCACGCTCCCCTCGAAGTTCAGTCTGACACTTAGCCTAATGCAACTGGTAATCATGGAAGAGCTTTGATAAAAAATTCTCCCTTCAGTGGCTGAACCCCTCAGCGATCGAACTTTTTTAGTAGCCAAACCCCGCCAGCGGTCGAACTTCTTTTAGACTTCAACCAAACTACTCCCAGGCTTCTCCATCAGATGGGCCCCTCCAGTGACCAAACTCTTTCCAGACTCCTGCAGTAATCGAATTTCTCCAGGAGCTGAACTCCTTCCAAATTTCTCCAGTAGTCTAACTTCTCCAGGAGCCAAACTTCTTCTGAATTTCTCCTTCAGTCAAATTTTTTTAGGAGCCAAACTTCTTTCGAACATCTCCTTCAGTTGGATTCCTCCAATAGCCGAACTCCTTTCAGATTCCTCCAGCAGTCAAATTTCTCAAGGGGCCAAACTCTTTCTTTAGTCGGATTTCTCAAGGGGCCGAACTCCTTCCAAACTTCTCTTTTAGTCAAATTTCTATAGGAGCCGAACTCCTTTCAAACATCTTCTTCAGTCGGATTCCTCCAGGAGCCAAACTTCTTATGGACTTCTCCTTCAATCGGATTCTGAATGCCTGCTTCCTTCAGATGGTTATGATTGTCATTTATCAATCTACTACAGACAACTCCACTACCGAACGATTACGACTATCATTATTAGTCTATTACGAGCGACACCACTCTCCATAATAAATTTCATATGGTCTAGAGCGGTCCACTATCAGACGGTTACAACAAGCTTCGTCTATAAAAAAGAATCCTTTAGATATATTTTCTTGAAGCTCTCTTCTTCTTCCTCAAAATTCTATCGAATTTGTACTCGAGCACTTCATTTTTGTTGGCCAGAAGAGCTGACTTGATCGTCGAAGAATTCTATCGGAGCCACCACCATCGACTTCGGACGAAACTTTATTTTGCAGATCACCGACGGTGACCTCTTCCTCCTCAACTCCAGCTTGATCTGATGTCGATCAGATTCTACACCAACAGAGACTTTTGTATCTCTACTAAAAAAATGTAGGAATTCAAGAAAATAATGAAAGCCTAAATTTATTTAAAAATAAAATCTCTAGATAAATTGGTCAAGTCAAATTACAAATTTAACAGAAACTTTAACTCTTTGTAGAAAAATATCTGCGTCAAACCTCCTAGCCCGAATCTTAGATACCCACAGACTGACCAGACCTAATTACAAGGATTAGCTAAGAAACCCTAAAATTATTTTAAATTTCAAAAAGCTATCCTATGTACTAGACCAAAAAATTTTCACTCTTTCAGCCCATCCAATCGCTGATCAGAGAACATCTCACGATAAGTGGTTAGACGATGACAACAAGATCAGGTGCTATGTGTTAGGCTCAATGTCTGATAAGCTGCAGCACCAACATGAGGATATTAGGACTGCACGCCAAATATTGGCTCACCTACAAGAGTGGTATAGTGAATAAAGTTGCATAGCGCATTATCAAGTCTCAAGGAGATATTTTAAGGTGCAAATGCATGATGGGCAGTCAGTCCAAGATCATTGTCTGGCAATGATCAGTAGAAGAGCTTGAGAAATTTGGTGTCCTGATGGATAAGGATCTGCAGATTAATGTGATCCTATAGTTCTTGAATGATTCATACAGATAGTTCATTATGAACTTCTATATGAATAAGCTCTAGTGCACCTTGGCTAAGTTGATGAAAATGTTGATTATTGTTGAGTAGAATTTGAAGAGTTCAAAGGGCTTAGTTCTGACTGTAGAGTAGACTTCTTCCAAGAAAAAATCTTTTGAAAAGAAGAAGAAGTCTATGAAAAAGAAGAAATTAGAGAGAAAAAGAAGGGCAAACCAAAGAACAAGGCCATCGGGAAGGAAAAGTATTTTCACTACAACTCCAATGGTCATTGAAAGCCGAACTGAAAGCAATATGCCCTCAAGCCAATTAATTTTTTGGGATGTTCTTTGTCTTCCAGACTCATATAATGACATTTTTAACAAATAAAGACATTTATTTCATCATATGTAGTGACTTATTAATTATTTAATATTATGATGAACCCTATAAATTAGGGCTATGATTTTAGGATTATGACGAGATCATACTAGTGAGACCTAAAACCTTAAAACCCTAATTTAAATATTTCTAGTCGATGGGATATTGAGTTAGGCATCAATATTTTTCGGTAAGACTAGCACATTCTTTGTATGCTCGATTGAGAGGGTGATTGATCTCACAATAACTTGTGTATGATACTAATACAAGAATGTGGATGCTCATTAGAGAATGAGTTCACTGAATTGATCCAAATCGAGAATATCTAATGGAGTCTTATCTACATGTCAATAGATGGTTCTCATAGTGGAATTTGTGCATGTAATCCTTTGACCTGAAACTACCATAGAATCTTATATATATAAATTCATATTTTGGTTCATACTTATTCATGACTTTATTATGTATGGGATAATCTGGATATAGTAAATTATATATATGAAGGTTGTGGGTAGGTTAACATGGAATCAATCTCTCCTGCTAAGAGGAAATAGCATCCTACCTGCTTCAAACAAATGATGATTCAGGAAGACTTTGATCAAAGCATGATGAAAAATTAGAAATGGTTTAAATGAATCATCATCATAAGATTGAAAGAAAAATAAATATGATATTGGGGTTGACAAATTTCCATACCTAGAGTCATATTCAGGATGTAGGGAGATCGAAGGATCTAGTTGCATGGTAATTTTCACTGAAGGGTATTTTTGATATTTCCATCAAAATTTTACATCTTTCAGATAGTCATGATATATTGCTAGACGTCAATCATGTCTTGTGGATTTGATCAAATTAAAATTTTAATTTGATTATTAAATTAGAAAGTGTTCTAAATTAAGCCAAATTGGGTTGGCTAGTTTTGACCTAAATCAGTTTGGTTGAGTTCTAACCAGATTAGGTCAAATCACACCTAGACTCATTGCTGGTTAGATGTGAAACCCGATGGGTCACACACAAAGAGAATTGATTAAGGATCTAATTAAATTAGACCATGTTTGCAAGATGAACATACTAGCACATGTAGCAAACCCTAACACCTGGTTTCGAGTTGGATTCGAATCAGCTTCCAATTTGGGCTAATTTAGATCCGATTTGAGTCAATAGGATTTGGTCTTGAATTGGATTAACCTAGATTGATTGAGCTTTAGATTGGGTGCCACATACATGAATCCCACATGCCAGAGAGTCTCTCTCTTGCGCGTGGAAAGTATTTCATGCGCAAAGGATTTATGGTGCATGAAATTAGTTGGTGCCTACCTTTTTTTTTGATTTTTTTCATTTTATTATATCACATAATTTTTTATATTGGCATGGACATCAGATATGGGGTGCAGAAGAGTCCTTTTGCAGATGAAATACTTCATTATTATTTTGAGAAGGGATTTTTGTCGCCCAAGATCCCTTGCCGTCGAAGACTCCATGCCGCCTACTCCTCCTTGACGCCTCTTGGACCAAGTCAAAGTCTCTTGAGACTTTGACTATTCAAAGATTATCTCCACGCCTTCTTGCTGAATGGGCATCCCTTTTTAGAGCCATTGGATGGCCTTTTTCATGATCTAATGGATGAAAAGGGTGGCACCAAAGATGAAATATTGCGACTCTTCATAAATAACTTACGTAGAATTAGTCCAAGAGTCCTTCTACTTTAAGGCACCACTTGGACTAAGTCTACATCTCACTATTTACTGATGAGGTACGAGAATGGCTGATGGGGCACGAGATATTAATGAGGAAAGGGCGTGAGAATTTTTGTTGGCACCCCTACGTACATTACAAATAGGGGTGCGCACCATGAGTTTGAGGGTATGTAAAATATCTTTCTTTCTTACAAAAGTTTTTTTTTATTCAATTTTCTTTTTTTCTTTCTCTTATCTAGACCTTGTCCTTATAAGGACTAGAAGTCATCTTAAGACTAAGAGATTAGGAAGAAAAATTAAGAAGACAAAAGAAAAAGAAAGAGAGATAAGGAGAGGCAAGGAAGGTGACATAAAGGATAAAGAAGGTCTAGCCCTTTTTTAATTAAAGTTCTTATTATTAGAACTCTAATTATGTAAATCAGAGATGCTGGTATCTTGATCAAGTCTCTGTGTGGATCAACGTTGGAGGGTGAACACGTGGGCACCTGGTGAAAACCCTGACGGACTGCTTCCGACGATCAGGGTCAATTTAGGATTTAGCGATAAGAGATATATTCTAATACATTTTTATATTACAAATGCATGTTATATGATTTAATTGCTAATGAGGTGGTCCTAGGGTTTGGATTTGGTTTATATGATTTTTTTTTTATTTTGAAATCCATGCTTCTGCCCTGTACACCAAATCCATCAGTGGTATCAGAGCAAGCCTTATTAGGTTAAATCATATAATGCTTTGCTTATAGTATAATGGCATAAAAAAAAATATATATGATATAAAATTTTTAGCATATTTTTATTTATATGATGAGATCATATTCTTTTGCTTATCATATTAAGATTATGTTGTATATATTATTTTATAAAGGTTGCCCTGATATAGTGGAAAGTATTCACTATATAATGATGATTGTCCTAGAATAATTATACATGTTAATTGACATATATAAATTTTATCATAATTAATGCTGTTATGCATTTAGTTTGTTTTAAATCAATATGTGCATCGAGACCATTTAAATCCCTCTATAAAAAAATTATATTAAGTTGTAGTATAATTAATTTATAGCTGAATCAGTTAGGATGTCTAATTGATCGATCTGTGTCTAGGAAAAATGGTTCTTGATTGGTAAAGAGAACATGGTTTTTTAATTGGTTCCATTGTCTGATATGACCAATTTATTGGTGTCTAAGGAAAGCAATAGGAGACTCCCATTTCTCTCCCATTTACCTAGTCAATTCGATTAATTTAATTCTAGATTAAAATACTTAATATTATATTCACTACATTAAGGCCTTTCTTCATACTAGTTTCTTGTTATGTCCAAAACCATATTAGTTCTGTTGTGTAACCACAAGATCTATCATGGGAAAGATGTAATATTAATCTAGTGCATTGAGATGCTTATAGCATTTTGAATGTACTACTTTGTTGTGTAACCACAAAAGTAGTTATATTTCAATTTTAACTATATAGAAATGAAGGGTTCTACTTAAATTAAAATATTAAAGTTTGTTGTACTAACACAAGGCTATTAATATTTTAGAGGCAAAAATTTTTTGAGAGTTGCATAAAATGCAATTGAAAAGAGTTTCCTATCTTTGAACTTATAACAGGTTTGTTGTGCAACCACAAGATATTTTATCAGGAATTAGGATCTTATTCTCACTAAGAAAATCAATAAGAGGATTATGATTTTTAGTGGGAGACATAATTAAATTAAAGTCCTAATTTAATTATGTTTGTCATCATGAATTATTTGCTTATATATTATTCTTTATTATGTAGATTAAATGGCTTCTTCACTTTCATTACGTTCAATTTTGGATTCAAATAAATTGACTGGTCAAAATTATGTTGACTGGTTGAGAAACCTAAAAATAGTACTCAGTCAAGAAAAACTCTCCTATATTCTTGATGCCCCTGATCCTAAGCCATTAGAAAATGATGCCACAGATGAAGATAAGTCCACATACAAGATGTGGCAAAATGATTCTCTTACTGTCAAATGCATCATACTTGCCTCTATGAATAATGAATTATAGAGGCAGCATGATAGCATGGACACTCAAGTCCATATTGCTCAATCTAAAAGAGCTTTATGGAGAGCATAGTAGGACTGCTAGATATGAGATATCTAAGCAATTATTTCATGCAAGAATGATAGAAGAAACATCCGTACAAAATCATGTTTTGATGGTAATTGACCTAATCACTTAATTAAGTCAATTAGATTTTGTAATGGATGGAGAGTTAAGTCAGGATTTGATCCTGCAATCACTCTCAGAATCATTTTCTTAGTTTGTCGTAAACTATCACATGAACAAACTGAATTCTTCATTACCTAAGCTGTTAAATAAGCTCAAGATAGCAGAAAGTCATATCAAGAAAGATAAGACTTCTCTTCTTCTTGTGGAAGGGATCTCCAAGAAGAAGGCAGGAAAAAAGGATTCAAAGAGAAGGTTGAATCCTAAAAGTGGTATAAATAAGAAAAAAAGAGGAAGAAGATCTCCGGACAGATGACCTATTTTCACTATGGTAAAGCAGGCCATTGGAAGAGAAATTACAAGGCTTACCTTGCAACCGTGAAGTCTGGTGCAAATAATGCACAAAAAGGTATGTATGAGATACATACTACATTATCATTAAATTCTTTCATTTCAAATTCTTGGATATTAGATATCGGCTATAATTTTCATATCTACAAATTTTTGCAGGGGTTGTAGAAAATTAAGAGTTTGAAGAAAGGTGACTTCAAGATCTATGGCGCTGGAGGAGAGTCTATCCAAGCAGAAGCTGTAGGGACAAATATATTGAAGTTACCTTATGACAAGATCTTAGAGCTTACAAATTGTTATTATATGCCTAAGATTGTTAGAAATATTATATCTATACCCTTGTTATTAAAACAAAGTTATAGTCTTAATGTAATGAGCGAAGGTTGCTCGATCAAATATTCTAATGAAAATATTTGTTTTGGCATATTTAGCAATGGTTTGTTAACTCTATATTTGGATGATAATATATTTCATATTGATGAGAATGAAAAATATAAGAGAGATGACATAAATAATACTTTACTTTAGCATTGTCGATTAGGTCATATTAGTGAGGGTAAGATTAACAAGTTATACAAAGAAAAATTCTTTGATCCTTTTGATTATGAATCATTAGGAACTTGTGAATTATGCCTCATGGGAAAAATGACCAAGATTCTATTTAATCGACATAGAGAAAGGACAAATGAGTTATTAGAACTTGTACATACGGATGTATGTGGTCCTATGACAACTCAAATCAGAGGAGGATACTCTTATTTTATTACATTCACTGATGATTTATCTAGGTTTAGATATATGTATCTTGTGAAACACAAATCAGAAGCCTTTGATAAATTTAAAGAGTATCAAAGTATGGTCGAAAAATAAATTGGATAATGTACAAAAATCCTTCGATCTGATCGGAGAGGAGAATACTTATCTAGCAAGTTTCTTGACTATCTTAAAGTTAAAGCGATTCTCTCTGAATGGACACCTCCTTATACACCATAATTAAATGGTGTAGCCAAAAGAAAAAATCGTACCTTATTAGATATGGTACGGTCCATGATGTGCTTCACTGATTTACCTATTTCCTTCTGGGGTCATGCCCTGGAGACTGCAATTTACATCTTGAATAGAGTACCTTCTAAATCTGTATCTAGTACTCCATATGACATATGGAGAAGTAAGAAACCTAATCTTAAGTATCTTAAGATATGGGGTTGTCCAGCATATGTCAAAAAAAATTTTGGATATAAACTTGATGCTAGATCAAATAGATGTCTATTTATAGGATATCCTAGAAATAGTATAGGATATTTATTCTACCATCCTACTGAACAAAAGGTATTTGTAAGTAGGCATGCCATTTTCATGGAAAAAGAATTTATCCTAGAAAAGGGCAGTGGCAGAAATATTGAACTTAGTGAAGTTCAAAAAAAATAAATAGAAATTTTTCAACCATATAATCATATAAAAGAATCAGAACACATAACTCCTATCCATAGGTCTAAAAGAGTACGAAATACACCTGTGAGGTATGGTTTCATTATTGAGAATAATGAAGCCCAAGTCATTGAAAATGACGAACCTCTGACCTATGCGGAAGCAGTCAAAAGTAAGGACTCTTACAAATGGCTGGCTGCCATGCAATCCGAAATGGAATCCATGCACACCAACAAAGTATGGACTTTGGTGGATGCACCAGAGGATATAAATCCTATTGGATGCAAATGGATTTTTAAGAAAAAGATTGGAGCTGATGGTCAAATTGAAACCTATAAGGCCAGATTGGTGGCTAAGGGTTTTAGGCAAAAATAGGGGATTGATTATGATGAAACATTTTCACCTGTTGCCATGCTCAAATCTATTTGGATTATGCTTGCCATAGCAGCATACCACGACTATGAAATATGGCAAATGGATGTAAAGACTGCCTTCCTTAATGGTTTCCTTGAGGAGGAGGTCTATATGTCACAGCTAGAGGGATTTGAGTCAAATGAGAGACCAAATCAGGTATGCAAGCTTAAGAGATCCATTTATGGATTAAAGCAAGCATCAAGGAGTTGGAACATCCATTTTGATGAAACAGTAAAAGAGTTTGGTTTTATCAAGAATGTTGATGAACCATGTGTGTACAAGAAAACTAGTGGGAGAACCATAGTCTTCTTGGTTCTGTATGTAGATGACATACTCCTCATTGGGAATGATATTCCAATATTACAATCAGTCAAATTATGGCTATCAAATAAGTTTTCTCATGAAAGATTTGGAAGAAGCATCCTATATACTAGGAATAAAGATCTATAGAGATAGATCTAAGAGGATGCTAGGCTTGTCCCAATCAAGGTACATTGACTTAATACTGAAAAGATTCAGTATGGATGGGAGTAAAAGAGGTTATTTACCCATGAGTCAAGGCATACATCTCTCTAAAAAGATGTCTCCAAAGACACCTGAAGAGAGAAATAGAATGAGTTCTATTCCTTATGCTTTGGCTATTGGATCAATAATGTATGCCATGTTATGTACAAGGCCTGATGTTGCTTATGCTTTAGGCATTGCAAGTAGATTTCAAGCTGATCCAGGAGAGGATCATTGGAAAGCTGTGAAAAATATTCTTAAGTACTTGAGAAGGACTAAAGATATTTTTCTATTATATGGTGGTTTTGATCTTAAATTAGAAGCATATTCTGATTCTAGTTTTCAATCAAACGCAGATGATAGCAAATCCATTTCAAGGTATGTCTTTACTCTGAACGATGGAGCAGTAAGTTGAAAAAATACTAAGCAGCCAACTGTAGTTGATTCAACCACTGAAGCAGAATACATAGCTGTAAGTGAAGCCGCCAAGAAAGCTGTCTGGATGAAGAAGTTCATCACTGAATTGGGAGTTATTCCTAAAATTGAGAATCTAGTACCACTTTACTATGATAATACTAAGCTGTAGCTCAAGCAAAGGAACCAATGTCTCATCATAAATCCAAACACATTCTGAGATGCTTCCATCTCGTTCAAGAAATTATTGAAAGACAAGATATAGTCATAGAACGAGTGGAAACAAAGAACAACATAGCAAACCCATTCAATAAGGCTTTACCACTGCAACTATTTGATTGCCACCTTGATTGTATGGGATTAAAATATAAGGGCGATTGGCTTTAGTGCAAGTGGGAGATTGAAAGGAATATGCCCTCAAGCCAATTAATTTTTTGGGATGTTCTTTGTCTTCCAGACTCATGTAATGACATTTTTAATAAATAAAGGCATTTATTTCATCATATGCAGTGACTTATTATTTATTTAAGATTATGATGAACCCTATAAATTAGGACTATGATTTTAGGATTATGATGAGATCATACCAGTGAGACCTAAAATCTTAAAATCCTAATTTAAATATTCCTAGTCGATGGGACATTGAGTTAGGGATCAATATTTTTCAGTAAGACTAGCACATTCTTTGTATGCTCGATTGAGAGGGTGATTGATCTCACAATAACTTATGTATGACACTAATACAAGAATGTGGGTGCTCATTAGAGAATGAGTTCACTGAATTGATCCAAATCAAGAATATCTAATGGAGTCTTATCTACATGTCAATAGATGGTTCTCATAGTGAAATTTGTGCATGTAATCCTTTGACCTGAAACTACCATAGAATCTTATATATATAAATCCATATTTTGGTTCATACTCATTCATGACTCTAGTTATGTATGGGATGATCTGGATATGGTAGATTATATATATGAAGGTTGTGAGTAGGTTAACATGGAATCGATCTCTCCTAGTAAGAGGAAATAGCATCCTACCTGCTTCAAACAAATGATGATTCAGGAAGACTTTGATCAAAGCATGATGAAAAATAAAAAATGGTTTCTAATAAATGAATCATCATCATAAGATTGAAAGAGAAATGAATATGATATTAGGGTTGACATATTTCCATACCTAGAGTCATATTCAGAATGCAGGAAGATCGAAGGATCTAGTTGCATGGTAATTTTCATTGAAGGATATTTTTGATATTTCCATCAAAATTTTACATCTTTCAGGTAGTCATGATACATTGCTAGATGTCAATCATGTCTTGTGGGTTTGATCAAATTAAAATTTTAATTTGATTATTAAATTAGAAAGTGTTCTAAATTAAGTCAAATTGGATTGGCTAGTTTTGACCTAATCGGTTTGTTTAAGTTCTAACCACATTAGGTCAAATCACATTCAGACTCACTGCCGATTAGATATGAAATCCAACGGATCACACACAAAGAGAATTGATTAAGGGTCTAATTATATTAGACCATGTTTGCAAGATGAATATGCTAGCACATGTAGCTAACCCTAGCACCTGGTTTCGAGTTGGATTCGAATCGGCTTCCAATTTGGGCTAATTTAGATCCAATTTGAGCCAAATAGGATTTGGTCTTGAATTAGATTAACCTAGATTGATTGGGCTTTAGATTGGGTGCCACATACCTAAATCCCACACACTAGAGAGTCTCTCTCTTGTGCGTGGGAAGTATTTCATCCGCAAAGGATTTATGGCGCATGAAATTAGTTAGCGCCTACCTTTTTTTTTGACTTTTTCCATTTTGTTATGTCACATAATTTTTGTATTAGTGTGGACATTAGAAATGGGGTGCAGAAGAGTCCTTCTATAGATGAAATACTTCGTTATTATTTTGAGAAGGGATTTTTGTCGCCCAAGACCCCTTGCCGCCAAAGACTCCATGCCGCCTACTCCTCCTTGATGCCTCTTGGACCAAGTCCAAGTCTCTTGGGACTTTGACTATTCAAGGATTATCTCTATGCCTTCTTGCTGAATGGGTGTCCCTTTTTAGAGCCATTGGATGGCCTTTTTCATGATCTAATGGATGAAAAGGGTGGCGCAAAAGATGAAATATTGCGACTCTTCGTAAATAACTTACGTAGAATTAGTCCAAGAGTCCTTCTGCTTTAAGACACCTCTTGGACTAAGTCTACGTCTCGCTATTTACTGATGAGGCATGAGAATGGCTGATGGAACGTGAGATATTAATGAGGAAAGGGTGTGAGAATTTTTGTTGGCACCCCTACGTATATTATAAACAGGGGTGCGCACCATGAGTCTGAGGGTGTGTAAAATATCTTTCTTTCTTACAAGAGTTTTTTTTTGTCCAATTTTCTTTCTTTCTTTCTCTTATCTAGACCTTATGCTTATAAGAACTAGAAGTCATCTTAAGACTAAGAGATTAAGAAGGAAAATTAAGAAGACAAAAGAAAAAAAAAGAGAGATAAGGAGAGGCAAGGAAGGTGACATAAAAGCTAAAGAAGGTCTAGCCCTTTTTTAATTAAAGTTCTTATTATTAGAACTCTAAGTATATAAATCAGATGTGCTGGTATCTTGATCAAGTCTCTGTGTGGATCAACGTTGGAGGGTGAACATGTGGACACCTGGTGGAAACCCTGATGGACTGCTTCCGACGATCAGGGTCAATTTAAGGTTTAGCGATAAGAGGTATGTTCTAATACTTTCTTTTATATTACAAATGCATGTTATATGATTTAATTGCTAATGAGATGGTCCTAGGGTTCGGATTTGGTTTACATAATTTCTTATTTTGTTTTGAAATCCATGCTTCCATCCTGTACACCAAACCCTGCATACCTAGCCAGCCTGAAGAATAAGAAGGAAGGAGGACTTTCTGCAGGTATGTTCATCATTGAGACTAACCTTACGATTTTTTATACATTCAGTTGGATGTGTAACTCTTATTTTAGTCTTATTTGTGCACTTCTATGCAGGATCTTAAGGATAGCAGATGGTTGAGGAACGATGTGATGATCTTGCACATCAAAAATGGAGCAAGCGTTGCTACTGTGGTCATAAAAACTTATCCTCTACGATTACTATCCAGAGATGTCTTAGTAGTTAGGGACCATTATTATGTACCTACTATGAGTAGGAATTTGATTTTTATTTCATGCTTAGCACAGAAAAGTTATGTAATTAGCTTTTTTAAGGATCAATGTATTATTCTTTTTAAAAAAAATAAAATTATAATTAATTTCTTAATTAACAGTCTCTATCGATTACATGTAGATGTTTCTATGTACATTGTTGAGCAAAATGTGAATGCTATAGAAATAAAATGACCTATAGATAATATTAATGAAAGATATCTGTGGCACCTTAGGCTAGGTCATATAGCTAAAAATAGGATTAACAAATTAGAGAAATCCAGACTAATGGATCCATTGACTTTCGAGTCATATCCGATTTGTGAATCATGCCTTCAAGGCAAAATAACCAAGCTTCTTTTTGTGAGACATGGGGAAAGGGCCACAGACCTACTTGTCCTGATATATATAGATGTGTGTGGCCCATTCAATATGCTAGCCAGAGGCAACTTTATCTAGTTCATTATCTTTATTGATGATTTATCTTGGTACGAGTATATATACCTGATGCGACATAAGTCTGAAGCTTTTAAAAACTTTAAGAAATTCAGACATGAAGTAGAAAAGCAAACTAAAAAGTCCATTAAGATTCTTCGATCAGATCAAAAAGGTGAATATTTTAGTTGAAAATTTTTGGACTATCTCAAGGATAATGGCATAGTCTCATAATGGTCTCTACCTAGAATGCCTCAACTCAATGAAATTTTAGAATAGAAAAATTGGATCCTATTAGATATGGTTCGATCCAAGATGAGCTTCATGAACCTTTTTGAGTTTTTTTGAGGATACTGTTTAATGATAGCTATACACTTATTGAATAGAATTTCATCTAAAATCATTCCTACCACACCGTATGAGATATGTCATGGTAAGAAGCCAAGTCTGAGTAATCTCAGAATTTTAGGTTGTTTGGCTCAAGTCAAAAGGTAGCAGGTGGACAAGTTAAAGTCTAGATCCCTTAGAGCTTAATTTATCAGATATCCTAAAGAGTCATTAGGATATTACTTCTATCTTCTAAAAGATCACAATGTGATTGTGAGTTAATAAGCCATTTTTTTTGAGAAATAATTTATTTAAGATGATGGCATCGGAAGACAAATTAGGCCTATGGAGAAGATCTTTGAAGAGCAACGTGCTAAGAAACCTGAGAAATCCAGTTAGTTTGAGCCAATCCACACACTACCTCCTCCACCTCATAGGTCAAATAGAATTTTTCATCCTTCTGAGAGATACATAGGTACTATTTCAAAGAATGTAGAGAAAATATTTCTCATAGAAAATTAAGTTCATGATTATAATTCCAAAATCTATGATGGGGCATATCAGATATTGACTCCAAAAAAATGGTGAGAGGCAATAAGTCAAAAATTGACTCGATACACTTGAACCAAGTTTGGACCTTAGTAGATCCACCTTAAGGTATAGTACCTATTAGGTGTAAATGGATCTTCAAGAGAAAGATAGATATAGATGAAAATATAGAGACATTCAAGGCTAGGTTAGTGGTCAAAGGATATAGTCAGCGCGAAAGTATTGACTATCAATATACCTTCTCGTCAGTAGCCATGCTAAAATTCATCCACACATTGCTTGCTATTGCAGCCTATTTCGATTATAAAATATGATAGATGGATGTGAAAATGACATTCCTAAATAGATATCTTGAGAAAGATATCTATATAGAACAGTCACTTGGTTTCACATTCGATCATGGTAATCACAAGGTCTACATGCTGCAAAGGTTTATTTATAGACTCAAGCAAGAATCTCAAAGTTGGAATGTTCGTTTTAATGATGTAATCAAATCATTTAGTTTTATAAAAAATGAGGAGGAATCCTATGTGTTCAAGAAGATCAATGGGATTGTCGTTATCTTCCTCGTACTATACATTGATGACATTCTTCTAATTGAGAATGATATTTTCATGTTGACCTCGATCAAAATGTGGTTATCTAAAGAGTTTTCTATAAAATAAAAGAAGCATCCTTTATTTTGGAAAATAAGGTCTATAGGGATAGACCAAAGTGGATGCTTGGTCTCTCATAAAAGATGTACATAGAGGAGGTGCTGAAGAGGTTCAGCATGAAAAATTCTAAGAAGAGACTAGTACCCTTCAGACATGGCATTCATCTCTCCAAAAAGATGTGCCCCAACATATCTGAGAAAATTGAACGCATGAGCAAGATCCCTTATGCTTCGATAATAGAGAGCTTCATGTACACCTTGCTAAGTACACGATCTCATATTATCCATGTTGTAAGTATCACAAGTTGGTATTAGTCGAATCCAGATGAAGAGCACTATACTTCTATAAAATGTATCCTTAAGTACTTGAGAATGACTAAGAATATATTTCTGGTCTTTGGTAATGGAGAACTCTAAGTTCTGAGGTATATAGACTCAGACTTTATGTCTGACATAGATGATCGAAAATCGACATTTGAAAGTCTGTTTCTATATATTGGTGGTGCTATAAGCTAGAAAAATTTCAAGTAGACCGTGATAGCTGACTCCACCATGGAAGCAAAAAATATTACTACCTTGAAAGCTATGAAGGAGGCATTCTGGTTCAAGAAGTTCGTTGTAGAGCTCGAAGTGATGCTATCAAGTGCCGTCTTTCTAAACTGTAACAACAATGGCGCCATGGCCCTAGCCAAGAAGTCGAGATCTCATTAGAAGTCCGAGCATATCGAGCGGTGATTCCATCTTATCTGTGATTATCTCAAGAAGAGATACATCGAGATTAAGAGAGTCAACACTGCAGATAATGCGGCTGACCCACTAACAAAGCCTTTAGGCCAGCAGAAGATCAAAGTCCATCTTGAAAAGATGGAACTTAGATTTATAGCTAATTGGCTTTAGATGAAGTGGGAGTTTGTTAGATATGTGCCCTAGAAGCCAGATTTGCTAATACTTTATAAATACTTTCTAGGAGCATTTTTATAATTCTATCATATTATATATTAAAGTGTCTGTGATATATTCATTGAGTTAACGGATATGATAATACATATTCTCAAGAGTTGAGAATTTAAAATATGTGTTATCATAATTAACTCATAAACTACTCTCAAGCATAGGATCATCATGAGGATGGTGATCAATCTAGAAGATCAGTATACGATCGCTTTTTTAAGGTAGATGAGTCTTAAGTTTATGGTGCAGAGATACTGGAGTGAGAGTATAAGTATTTGTTAAGAACAAGAGCACTGAGCGTAACTACCTCAAGCAGTCATAAAAAAGTCTACCTTCTCATCGATGACTAGCTTGATGCTGCAGTCGTGTGTTTGATTCTTTGATCTAAGGTGCATCAACGGTTCATCTTGAGTGTGCTATAATTTGACTATACCATAACTCGATCTTCTAGATATTCAGAATCCTGAGGTATGATCGCTGTCGTAGGCGATCAAAAATAAAATCTAATTCAGTACTATATAAAATGGATGAGTCAGGATCATATCCTCTGAGATCATGTTAATTATATTTGTTGGGGATAAATCCCGCTCCTGCCGAAGCCCGGCCCGACGCTCAGCCCAATGCAACCAGTAGCCGCTGAAGAGCTTTAGCGCCAGGCGCCAGGCCGAGCCCCTACCGCGGCCGAACTGCCTAGAGGCCGAACTCCCCTGCGCCAAGGTCCGGGCCGAACTGCCTAGAGGCCGAACTCCCCTGCGCCAAGGTCCGGGCCGAACTGCCTAGAGGACGAACTTCCACCGCCGGCCGAACTTCCTGACGGCCGAGCTCCTTGGACTCCAAGCGGCTGGACTTCTTCGGGAGACGGACTCCTCCCAGACGCCCGTTCGGCCATCCGAGCTCCTCCCGGGTTTTCCCTTCAGCCGAACTCTCCTACGAGCCCGAACTCCTTCGGACTTCCCACGGCCGAACTCCTTCGGACCGACCCCAGGCGAGCCCGTGCAGCCGAACTCCTTCGGACTTCCCAAGTGGCCGAACCCCTTCGGACCGACCCTAGGCGACCGAACTCCTCAGCGAGCCCTGGCCGAACCAACTAGCAACCGAAGTCCTTCAACTGGCCAGCTGAGCTCCTTCGAACCTCTCAGCGGCCGAACTCCTTCGGGCCGACTCCAAGCGTCCGAGCTTCGGTGAAGCTTCCTCTCAGCAGCCGAACTCCTCAGCAGTCCGTCACTTAGGAGCCCGAACTTCCCACGAAATGGGCACGCGACGAAGGCCTTCCTCTCCGTACCGGACTCCATGCGGCAAGCTCTGCAACCATCACTCTCAGTCAGTCCGCCATACCATCGGTCAGTCCGCCGCGGGCGATAGCGACCCACTGCCAGGCGGCGATGGCTGTCACCCTCAATCCGCCGCACACGGCACCAGTGGAACTGACTCCGCCGAACCTCGAGCGGTCCGCCAGCACGCGGCTGCAGCCGTCACCATCAACTAAGCTCCGCTATAAAAGGACCCCTCCCGACATACTAAGGCTAAGCTCTCTGAACTCTCGACTCTCTAAGCTCTCCTCCACATCTCTAAGCTCCGGAACTCATTCCGGGCACTCCATTACTGTTGGTCGGAAACTAACTTGACCGTCGGAGGGTCCTGCCGGAGCCACCACCCCACCGGTTCCGGGCGGGACTTCGTTTTGCAGGTCCCCGGCGGCGCCCAGCGGCCTCGATTGCGGCGACCTCCGGCGGCGACGGATTTCTGCACCAACAGATTGGCGCCGTCTGTGGGAACAAGGGATTGAACCTTCGAGGTTCCCTTGTTCTTAAAGGAGTGCTCGGCGACGATTTCCCTCCCCTGTTCCGGATTTCTCTCCTCCCTCTTCAGTATTCCTTTTCTGAAAGAAAAATGCCCCCCAGAAGAGCCTCGACCCGGAGGTCGGCAGCCTCCGCGGCCCCATCCCCTCCGAGTCCGTCTGTCCCTGCTCCGGCCCCGGTGACTCAGCCCCCGTCTATAGCCGCAGTGGATACGGAGCAGTTCAACCAGCTCATCCAGCACGTTCGTGGTCTCACGGAGGCGGTGCAGGCGGTGCTGCACCAACAAGTCCCGATGCCAGCCCGACCGGCACGGGACTCTCCGAAGTCGGATGATCCGGTCCAAGAGCGACCGGCCTGGGCAGCCCGACCTCCGATACCCGGATTGGAGAGGCGGAGGAGGGAGAACCCTTGTTCGGATCATGGATCGACCAAGGGTGAAGCCTCGCGCCCATCTCACCAGAAAGCCTTGGAGATCAGAAACCGGTGAGGACCTGCTGGACCAAAGGCTCTTGGAGATGAACCAGCGAATTGAAGAACTTCGTCCCCCCTCGCGTGGTGATGACGTTTGTACATACCCTCCTTTCTCGCAGGAAATCATGCAGGAACCGGTCCCGCCGAACTTTAAGCTCCCGCAGTTCGAAAGCTACGACGGGACCGCCGACCCGGTCGACCACTTGGAAGCCTTCCGGACGACGATGCTGCTTCACGACGCGTCGGATGCCATATTTTGCCGGGCTTTCCCTTCTACCCTCAAAGGAGCTGCCAGAAATTGGTACTCGACGCTCAAGCCGAGAACCATCTTATCGTTTGACCAGATGAGTCAACAGTTCGCAGCCCACTTCATCAGTAGTAGGCGACCACGCCGAGGTTCGGATTCTTTGATGGCCATCAGGCAGAAGGAGGGGGAACCTATCCGGGCCTACGTGACCCGATTTAACGCTGCCGCGTTGGAGGTCCGAAACCTAGACCAATCAGTCGCCATGGCCGCCCTCAAGGGCGGCCTTCAGAAGAATGACTTGTTGTTCTCCCTGGAAAAAAGGTATCCCAGGGACTTCGCCGACCTGCTAGCTCGGGCCGAGAGATACGCCCGTGCGGAAGAAGCCTTCAAGCTGAGGGACGAAGAAACCTTAAGGGAGCGGCTGACAGGCGATAGGGAGCCGAATGAAGTTCGGCCGCGCTCACGGACTCCCTCCGGTAGCAGGCGGGCCCGAACCCCTCGAGCTTGCAGAGAAGCGCGAAGAAGCCCACCTCCCAAAGGATTTCGCGACTATGTCCTCCTCAACGCTCCCCGAGCACAGATCCTCACCGAAGTTAGGGACCAACTCCCCAGACCAGAAAGGTTACGGTCTCCCCCAAACAAACGTGACCGAAGCAAGTACTGCCTCTACCATCGCGACCACGGCCATGACACTGAGGAATGCATCCAGCTCCAAGATGAAATCGAGGAACTCATCAGAAAGGGGCGGCTGGGTAGATTCATTCGATGCCAGTCTAAAGATCGGTGCAGGGCGCTGCCGTAACGAGAAACAACAAAGTCGGCCGCCTCACAACGTCGTCAACATCACTCTAGGATCCAGCGTAGAAGCCAACAGAAGCACGCTTCAACGCAAGGAAGCTCGAATGAAATGGGAAAGCTCGTCCGCATGGGGAAGCGCGGAGGAACGATGCTGCTGCCACGACCTTGGGTCACAGAAAATTCAGAAAAAATTGCCAGTAACTTCCTTTCAATAAAGTCCTTCCCTTCCAACAGTGTATTATTTTTGGGCGCCAAAAACTATGTAATGGCTGGAAAAGAAGCAGTCAATAGTCGCCGTGTTAGGAACAGGAGGAGAACCTCGTCCTAATTCAAGCGGCAACTTCGGCCAGAGATAAGATCTCTCCCGAAGGCAAAGTTCGGCCAGAGATAAGATCTCTCCCGAAGGCAAAGTTCGGCCAGAGATAAGATCTCTCCCGAACAAGCAAGGTCGGCCAGAGATAAGATCTCTCCCGAACCGCAACCTCGGCCAGAGATAAGATCTCTCCCGAAGGCCAAGTTCGGCCAGAGATAAGATCTCTCCCGAACAACAAGGTCGGCCAGAGATAAGATCTCTCCCGAACCGCAACCTCGGCCAGAGATAAGATCTCTCCCGAAGGCCAAGTTCGGCCAGAGATAAGATCTCTCCCGAACAACAAGGTCGGCCAGAGATAAGATCTCTCCCGAACCGCAACTTCGGCCAGAGATAAGATCTCTCCCGAAGGCAAACCTCGGCCAGAGATAAGATCTCTCCCGAAGGCCAAGTTCGGCCAGAGATAAGATCTCTCCCGAACAAAAAGGTCGGCCAGAGATAAGATCTCTCCCGAACCGCAACCTCGGCCAGAGATAAGATCTCTCCCGAAGGCCAAGTTCGGCCAGAGATAAGATCTCTCCCGAACAAAAAGGTCGGCCAGAGATAAGATCTCTCCCGAACCGCAACCTCGGCCAGAGATAAGATCTCTCCCGAAGGCCAAGTTCAGCCAGAGATAAGATCTCTCCCGAACAACAAGGTCGGCCAGAGATAAGATCTCTCCCGAACCGCAACCTCGGCCAGAGATAAGATCTCTCCGAAGGCAAAGTTCGGCCAGAGATAAGATCTCTCCCGAACAATAAGGTCGGCCAGAGATAAGATCTCTCCCGAACCGCAACCTCGGCCAGAGATAAGATCTCTCCCGAAGGCCAAGTTCGGCCAGAGATAAGATCTCTTCGGCCAGAGATAAGATCTCTCCCGAACCGCAACCTCGGCCAGAGATAAGATCTCTCCCGAAGGCCAAGTTCGGCCAGAGATAAGATCTCTCCCGAACAACAAGGTCGGCCAGAAATAAGATCTCCCCCGAGCGCGCACTTCACTTCGGCTGCAGGAGATAAGATCTCCCCCGAGCGCGCACTTCAGCTCGGCCGTAGGAGATAAGATCTCCCCCGAGCGCGCACTTCAACCTCGGCTGTAAGATAGGAGGTCTCCCTCGAGTCGACTTCAACTGACGAAGATAATGTCGCCCCCGAGGAGCTCAAATCCGACCTCGACCGAAGGAGGCGAGTCTTACTTCGGCTTCAACATCAGCTTCGTCGACTTTAGCCGGAAACGAGTTCCATTTCAACTCCAAACATCGACTAAAGATGAGGTCTCCCCCAAGCCTCAGCCTCAACTTCAGCGTCAATCTTGGCTGGAGATGAGACCTCCCCGAGCTTCAGCTGCAACAAATGCGGAGCCTGGAAGAAGACTTCGGCAGTCGCCTGTTTTGGTACTCCCTTCCTTCAATTTTTGAACTCGGGAGTGGGGGGGCTACTGTTGGGGATAAATCCCGCTCCTGCCGAAGCCCGGCCCGACGCTCAGCCCAATGTAACCAGTAGCCGCTGAAGAGCTTTAGCGCCAGGCGCCAGGCCGAGCCCCAGCCGAACTGCCTAGAGGCCGAACTCCCCGCCGAGCGAACTGCCTAGAGGCCGAACTCCCCTGCGCCAAGGTCCGGGCCGAACTGCCTAGAGGCCGAACTCCCCTGCGCCAAGGTCCGGGCCGAACTGCCTAGAGGCCGAACTCCCCTGCGCCAAGGTCCGGGCCGAACTGCCTAGAGGACGAACTTCCACCGCCGGCCGAACTTCCTGACGGCCGAGCTCCTTGGACTCCAAGCGGCTGGACTTCTTCGGGAGACGGACTCCTCCCAGACGCCCGTTCGGCCATCCGAGCTCCTCCCGGGTTTTCCCTTCAGCCGAACTCTCCTACGAGCCCGAACTCCTTCGGACTTCCCACGGCCGAACTCCTTCGGACCGACCCCAGGCGAGCCCGTGCAGCCGAACTCCTTCGGACTTCCCACGGCCGAACCCCTTCGGACCGACCCTAGGCGACCGAACTCCTCAGCGAGCCCTGGCCGAACCAACTAGCAACCGAAGTCCTTCAACTGGCCAGCCGAGCTCCTTCGAACCTCTCAGCGGCCGAACTCCTTCGGGCCGACTCCAAGCGTCCGAGCTTCGGTGAAGTCCTCTCAGCAGCCGAACTCCTCAGCAGTCGTCACTTAGGAGCCCGAACTCCCCACGAAATGGGCACGCGACGAAGGCCTTCGACCCTTCATTCGGCAAGCTCTGCAACCATCACTCTCAGTCAGTCCGCCGTACCATCGGTCAGTCCGCCGCGGGCGATAGCGACCCACTGCCAGGCGGCGATGGCTGTCACCCTCAATCCGCCGCACACGGCACCAGTGGAACTGACTCCGCCGAACCTCGAGCGGTCCGCCAGCACGCGGCTGCAGTTGTCACCATCAAGCTCCACCATATAAAGGACCCTCCCGACACACTAAGGCTAAGCTCTCTGAACTCTCGACTCTCTAAGCTCTCCTCCACATCTCTAAGCTCCGGAACTCATTCCGGGCACTCCATTACTGTTGGTCGGAAACTAACTTGACCGTCGGAGGGTCCTGTCGGAGCCACCACCCCACCGGTTCCGGGCGGGACTTCGTTTTGCAGGTCCCCGGCGGCGGACAGCGGCTTCGATTGCGGCGACCTCCGCCGGCGACGGATTTCTGCACCAACAATATTTAAATTATAAATTAAAAATAATTAGAATTAATTAAAAATTGATTAATTAAAAGATTACTTAAATTAATTAAGAAAGTAAATTAAATAGTAAATTAATTAAAAGAAGAGTTGCAAGTATGGAAATGGATTCTCAAGATTTTAATTGATTTCTTATCTGACAGCTGGTATTCTTTTTAATATGGTATAATTGATATCTAATCAATAAAGATATAATCTATCTTAAAGAGCATGGTTTATATCCTTGGATCATAGTCCGTTTCTTAAAGTTATAGGCTAATCTAAATTAAATTAGATATAATATAAATTAATCTAAATATAATCTATTTCAAGAGCATGAATCATATCCGTAGATCACGACTCGTCCTAAGAGTCATAAACTATTCTAAATCAATTTTATAAAGATACAAAAATTTTATAAATAAAAATAATTTTTATTATAAATTAAAAAATATAAAAAATAAAAAATAAAAAAATATCATTAAATAAGATCATAATGATCTTTTGAGAATAAGTTGATCAGTCATTGGAAAGATTTTTGCTGAAATTTTTATCCTAAAATCTGAGATTTTTCTTTCAATAATATGGAGTAGGGATCAAGATCCGGAAGAAAAAAAATTAAAGAAAAGATAGTTTAAACTTTTAATTGTAAAAAAAAAGCTTAAATAATTTATTATTTGAAGAAAAAAAAAAGAAAGAAAAAAAAAAAAAAAAGTTGAAAAAAAGGCATGAGAGGCCGCTTGTTTTATCCTCCACGGGGAGGCTGAGATCTTTGAGGGAGGCCGTTTTTATAGCGGTTTCAAGCGTGCGGGACAGCATGTGAGAGAGTTTTAATTTGGATGGGACTCGGGCCTCTCATGCATGAAGAAATTTTAATTTGGGTGGCAGTCAGACAACATGAAGGAAGGACGTCTGGAGGACCTGGGCGTTGGTATAAAATTAATTATTCCATGATGAAAGATTGGAGTTTCTAGGTGCCAAAGGACTTTAAGAGGGGATGGGGCCCGTTTAGAGCATGGGAGAGAGAAGGAACGAGGCAACTGGGAGTTATGGCGTGAAAGATGTCAATGCGTGAAGGTAGAAGTCAAGAGAAAGGAGTGGATCCTGTTAAAAATTAATGCAAGAAAATTTGGCTTTTTGTGGAGACCTAGACGCAGCGTGAAGAAGACTTGGGGATGTTTGGTTTTTGTAGAGATTTAGGGCTCACATGGATTAATCAGGAAGTGTATTAAGAGAGGGAGTCTTGGAAGTATTTTCTTGGTTGCGTGAAAAATAGATGAAGTGGGAGCACGTGCATGGGGATGGAAATTAATTGCATGAAGATGGGCCATATAAAAACTCAATGCACACCGGACCGCATGTCAACCAATTCCTGCTCTCATGAGCCATATCTGGACTGGCTCATTGTGCTTGTGTGCCGCATGAAGACCGTCTCTCTTTTCCCTTTACACTGCATATATGGGCCTTTATACTTTTAGGCTCTTGGACTTTTTATGATTTAATTTTTATTTTAAATTTAATTGATTCTCTTAAGTCTGTCAATCAAACTTTTTTGCAATGATAAGCATCTTTTCTATAAAAAATAAATAAAAATATTAATTTTTAAAAAATAAAAAATAAATTAATATATAAATTAATATTTTTATTGATATGTTTGTGATACTTATCACATCCTCCAATTTGAACTTTATTTATTTTCAAGTAAAATAGATAAATTAGTAATATATACCAACTCAGTCTTAAATTAAAAATTTGATTTAGACAATCTTAAATGTAGCTGATACCTGATCAGATCATTAAAAAAGTACATCGTCGGATTACTAATTTAATCTAATTAGTGGTTGAGTATTAGCCATTGAAATTTTTAGAGATCTTTTTTCACCAACTCTCCACTTTACTTTTCAAATCCTCTAACTTGATGTGAGAAGGATTTATTATCATTTTATAATTTAGTCTCCTTATTATCCATTATATATATATATATATATATATATATATATATATATATATATATATATATATTTTTTTTTTTTTTTTTTTTTTTTTTCTTTTTTTTTTTTCTTACATCCTCATTTTTTGAGGTAAACCACAATCTTACTTAGACGAAGGAAATCGATTATTCAATGAAAAATCAATATTTTTTTTCTTCATTTTTTTTAAAGTAGATTTTAAGGGATACCTTTGCATATTTTGACATTTTCATCCAACTCACATGAAGTAGATTCTTTATTGAGATCAGTAAGAAGAAGATTCTAGAATCACTCTTAAAATTTAGTCTAGTCTAAACCCTATCATTCATTAGGCTTCCTTAATAATTTACTCCTTAGTATCTCTATAATTATCTAGACCGTTAATCATTGATTAGAATATCTAATTAACTCTTAATCAAAATAAAGTTTGGATATATAAAGTGAATTATTTCAAATTATATTTGAGAACTCATAAATTTTAAAGTTAGTTATTCTTCCTCGCAACTTAATTTTCATTATCCTCAATGGAAGAAGAGAAAAATCAAAAATATTTATCAAGAAGGGGTACCACCTGGTTTATTATTTGCAGGTCCTTTCGTATACTCCATCAGGTTCATACATGATGTTTTTGATGCACTTCACCTAACTTGGGCTAATCATCTTTATTAGTATCCTACAAAAGAAAATAAAAAAATAGAAATTTAAAAGAAAGAAAAAATATAAATGATCGGTTGCCTTCCAACAAGCGCTAAGTTTAAGATTTTCAACCAGATCAGACGATTCTGCCTAACCGATGTCAAAAATTGGATTGATAAATTTCAATAATTTTGGATTACCAATCTCAGGAAAATGGCTTGCAATCCCATTATTTATAAATTTTAATATTTTCTTGCCAATCTTTAGAAAGTAACTCATAACTTCATTCTTAGTCAGTATTATTTTAAGGAGATAATTTATGAATCCATTCATAGACCCTTGTTTATTGAGAATTTTTGCTATCTGTTCTTCTAATATGCTCATAAATTTAGTTATTAGAGTAAAGATTGAGTCTGATATAATGGATACTGAAAGAATGTTACTTGATTCTAAATATACATACTCAGGTATGATCAAGGGTAGATTTAGTTCTGAAAAAAATGGTGATTCTAGATGGAAAGATATTGGAGTAGATATTGATTCATATTTCTCAGCCTATGAGGAAGTGATGCTAAAATTGGATGGCTTTAATAATGTATTTTTATTTTTAGTATTTTCATCTACATTAAAATTATCCACTCCAAAAGTATTGCAACATGTATACACTAGATCTTAAGAAATAATTCTCAGGATAGCTTCCTTAATTATACCTTTAGATATATCCACCTCAAAATAATTTTAGTTTGTATACTGGGCTATTCTATAAGGATTTCATGAACATTGGGGCTCTCAGCCATAAATTGTTTCCTTGGGTTACTTATGGGCTGACTAAGTAATTCTTCCTCCTTCCAACTATTAAATGCAGCAGTTAGTTGACCAACTTGAGTTTTTAGTTTGGCTATTGATTGAGTATGAGAGTGAAGGATCTGGGTGTTCATCTTGAGCTCCTTTAATTCTTGTAATATTTTTTCTTAAATGTCACAATATAGACACTTGAAGAGGGTTGCTAAATATTTTGATATTGGTATGCCATATAAGTTTCTTCAGATAATTAGGTTCATAATCAGTTGCTGGTTATAGTGTCTCACAATAATTTGGATGATTTTTTCAATCCGGCTTGTAGGTGTTGGAAAAAGAATAGTAATAATTAATAGTCTAGATTTGGGTTGGGTAAGTTTGCTCATGCGCAAATTTTCAAAATCGATATGTAGCTGGATATTCATTAATCAAGTGCGTAGGATTTGAACATATTTCACACACATGCAAAGGTGAGGTAGGATAGTATCTCATATTCAATAGGCGATCAAGCTTTTGGAATAACTCATCTATCTTATTATGGATATCTATAGATTTTTCAACCTCATAGGTTCCACTATTATAAGGTTCATATATGGGTGTACGGGGATCATAGGTATAAGAAGAAGAAAAAAAGTATTCTCTTAATTGGCGAAAGGGTTCAGCCATAATTCTAGGTTTGTTAGCTCTAAAGGTTTATTCAATTTCAGGATCTAGGGGTTGAATTTTAGATCATGATGAACAATGCCCAAGTAAATACCCTACAATTATACCTTAGAGCAAACACAAAATGATTTTAATTTTTTTTTTAATTTTTTAAATAGATAAAAAGAGATAAAAGAAATTCTAAAGATGAAAGCCTAGAGAGTCCTAGAACTAATAAATAGATTAGAGGAGTTTTTTTTGGTTTAATATTTATGGGTTAGCAATCAAGTTATGCAAATAATCCTAGCTAAGAATTATCCTAGATCTAGACAGCTCCTAACTACTAAGATCACCTTCAAGTCTTTCAAGTTTAGAATCAGTCATTCAACTGGCCAAATAAGTATAAGGTTGGTGAGAGTCCCCCTGTTGCTTTCTTTAGATACCAATTATCTTGGTCAGGTAAGCTAACGAAACCAATTATAAATCACTTTCCTTTGGATCCAGTCATTCTCGAGCTACTTACCTTAGACACCAGTTAAACTGACTAGCCTTAACCCGATACAACTTTTAGGATTCCTAGTCCTAATAAGCTCGAGTATCCTTAGAGATCAATGTCTAATTAATTTTAAAAATTAACGGCTTCGATTAATGCAATATGAAAATTTATAATTTTTGAGGTAAGAAAGGATGATCAAATTTTCATCTTATCTTATTTAATTGAGTTTAGTGCCGTTAAAGTATCTTATGGATATCTAATGCAAACAAAATAAGATGTCCAATCAAAAGTACAAAGTTTTTACTTGTTACGTTTTATGGTTAGGTCTCTAATTTTCTAAATAGCTTATGCGATGTCAGTATAAATTATTATTATTTTTTTCTAATTTTTAAAATTTTTATTATTTTTTTAATATTTTTTATTATTTTCTAAAAATTATTTTTTTATTTTTTATTTTTATTATTTTTTATCAATTTTTATTTTTTAAATATTTTATTATTTTATTATTATTTTAATTTTTTATTATTTTATTATTTTAATATTTTTTAATATTTTATTATTATTTTATTATTATTTAATTTTTTTAGCAACTAAATCACGATCTTCGGTAATGGCACTAAAATTTGATCGCTGTCATTAGCGGTCAAAAATGAAACCTAACCCACTACTATATAAATAGGGTGAGTTGGGATGGTATCCTTAAAGATCGTATTAATTATATTTAAATTATAAATTAAAAATAATTAAAATTAATTATAAATTAATTAATTAAAAAACTATTTAAATTAATTAAAAAAATAAATTAAATAGTAAATTAATTAGTAGAGGAGTTGCAAGTATAGAGATGGATTCTCAGGATTTCAATTGATTTTTTATCTGATAGCTGGTATTCCTTTTAATATGCTATAATTGATATCTAATTAATGAAAATATAACTTATCTTTGAGAGTACGATCTATACCTTTGGATCACAGTCCATCTCTTAAAGTTATAGGTTAGTCTAAGTTAAATTAGATATAATAAAAATTAATTTAAATATAATCTATTCTAAGAGCATGAATCGTATCTATAGATCATGGTTCTAAGAGTCATAAACTATTCTACATCAATTTTATAAAGACATAAAAATTTTATAACAAAAATAATTTTTATTACAAATTAAAAAAATATAAAAGATAAAAAATAAAAAATATTATTAAATAAGATCATAATGATTTTCTGAGAATAAGTTGATCAATCAAACATTAGGAAGTTTCTTGTTGAAATCTTCATTCTAAAATTTAAAATTTTTTTAATAATTTAAAATAAAGATTAAGATCAGAAAGAAAAAAATTTATAAAAATAATGGTTTAGATTTTTGATCAGAAAGAAAGTGTATTAAGAGAGGGAGTCCTGGAAGGATTTTAATTTTGAAAGAAAGTATATTAAAGGATAACCAACCATATAGGTTGGTTATCCTTTAGACTTGAGATCACCTCAGTGGCTTGCAAGCAACTTACTATGCTTTTGTGCTGGACTAACTAAATTTCTAATTCAGTAATGAAAGATTTTTGGGTATAGTCAAGTACTTACAAAGTTGGTGTGTATCAAGATGGGATTGACCACTCCAAGAGTTGGAGAAGAATGTATCACTGTATTTCAATATAGCAAGACCCTGATCAGGATAATCCATGAGATGGATTTGGTATTTTAAAATATAGTGTGGATAGCTTAATCAGAGTTGATAGTTTAACTCTAAGATGTCCTACGAGCATTTTGGTCAAGAGGATGAATTATATAAAAATTATATCCATATGGATTCTAAAGATGTTGTTCTAGATATTCGACCTATCCGACTGTCGAAAATCATTGCTAGATGATCATTTCAATTAGTACAAAAATTTATTCCTATGCTATTAGCTTAGGTTCGAACCTATGGAGGTCACATATATTAGAGTTCATGATATGATTGGATGATTGATCAATGACTAAGAATCATTATAGGGTTAAACGATCAATACGATTGATGTTTAATTTAGTGCAAGTATTGCAAGAGGATCAATTAGCAATTAAATTATTAATTGGCTTAATTTGATTAAGTCAGAAGGTTGAGATTAAGTTTAACTAAATATGATTTAATTAGATTTGGTTTGGACTTGATTGGATCAAGTCCAATTGGTTTATTCGATGAGCCAATTACAAGGAAGAACAAATTCTAGTTCAATTAGAACTTGGTTCACCCCAATTTTTAATTTTATTAAAAATTAAATCAAAATTAAATCTAATTTAATCTAATTTAATTAGGCTCTTAATTAGATTAAGACCTACTCTAATTGGGTTTAATTAATTCTGATTTAATTTGGTTCAAAAGTCATATTTGACCAAGTCAAATTAGAAGTCCTAGCGAGACTAAGACTTCTTTTCTTGTGCCACTTGATATCTCACGCCCACCCCATGTCCCCATGCCTATTTTTTAGGATTTTTTCATCGAAAACCCTTTCTCTCAGGTCTTCATGTGTGCCCACTTACTTTGCTTCTCTCTTACATAGAATTAAGTTGTGGACCAAGTCAATTGAAGGCAAGTTGTTGTGGTTTTGAATTCTATGTGATAGAATCCCAACAAACCAAAATACCTTTTCTCTTATGCCACTCACTCCTTATTTTCTTTGGATTTTTATGGTGAAAAGAAGGCTTTTTATGTGACAAAAAAAGGTGATCCATGCCAAAGAAAAAAGGAGGGGGCATCCAAGAGTTGGGCGCCCCTTGTCTTGCCCAATTTGGACATTCCTTGTCATGTATTTGACCTAGACAAGGAATCCACCATATCTTATTATTTAAAATAAATTTTAAGATGATCTTTTTATGGATTCTAGACATTTGGGAGACCTTTTAGATGTGAGAAAAATAGGAAAATATTCATCTTGGGCATGGGAGTTCTAAAGACACCAATCTAGGTGTCTAGGTGAGAGAACAAAAAAGAAGAAGAGGGTCTTCTTCTAGGACTATTTTCCTCTCCCCTTTTCCTTCTTCTTAGAGATTTTTGGAGGGGTATCTCAAGTCCAAAAATCTCTTCTCTTCCTTTTGATATTTTGATGGATCTAAATCTTGAAAAAGAAAGCATCGAATCGATCGTCGAAGAAGGATCGGCATAGTACTAGCATACTGTGCTAATTTTCGAGCATCGAACTTTTGATCGAGATTCATGGGCTCATGTGGACATCTCTTAGAGGTTGGACACATGTGCAGCTTGAAGCTTCATCCTCAAGCCTGCATCAGCAAGTTAGAATGTCTAACTTGCATCGGTAGTATGGATTTGATCTATTATTACGTATCTACATTAGATGTAGCGTAGATGCATGTTGATATGATTAACATATTTTTCTTTCTTATGTTTTTAATTTTTGATTTAATCTCATGCTATAATCATATAATAGGATCTTATATCTAGGGGTTCTTTCTGGGGGGCATGCTTGAGAGGTTGAGAGAAAAAGTAGGACTCTGGCTAGGATGAAGAGGGATCTCCACCCTGTATTCCTTCAAGAATAAGGGAACTTTAATAACTTGAGGCCCTTCCTCTAGCGCCAATCCTATTGGCACGAAATTTGACCATCGCCAGAGTCAAAGTTGGATTTGGAGAGAACGAAGTCGCCGCTAGGACCTACAAAATAAGTCTCATCCAGAGTCTGGGGTGGTGGCTCCGACAAGATCCTTCGATGATCAAGTCAGCTCTTTCGGCTAATAGAAATGGAATACGTAGAGAGATTCTAGCAGAGTTTTGAGGAAGAGAAGGAGAGCTTCAGGAAGAAAGCGTATATGAAGGATCTCTTATATGGATGGAGACTGTAACAAACTAATAGTGATAGCCATAACCATCTAGTAATAGGCCGTTCAAAGCCACATGGAGTTTGTTACGGGGGATGGTGATAGTTGTCGCGATGTGCGAGCTCGTCAGGGTCCAATGATTGAAGCTCGGATGGGAGAGATTGATGGTTCTTTTGGCTATACCGAGGATGAGTGCCAAGGTTCTTTGGGACTGCTAGATGGAGTTCAGAGGGAGTTTAGCTATTTGAAGGAGTTCGTTTGAAGGATAAATCTAGAAGGAGTTCGGCTGTTGGAGAAGTTCGGCTAAAGAAAAAGTTCGGTAGGAGTTCAACTATTGGAGGAGTCTGACTGAAGAAGAAGTCCGGTAGAAGTTCAACTGTTGAAGAAGTTTGGCTGGGGGAGGAGTCTGGCTGAAGAAGAAGTTTGGAAGGAGTTTAACTATTGAAAAAGTCTGACTGAAGAAGAAGTCTGATAGAAGTTCAACTATTGGAGGAGTCCGGCTAGGGGAGGAGTGTGACTGAAGGAGAAGTTCAAGAGGAGTTTCACTATTGGAGGAGTTCGGCTGGAGGAGGAGTCTAATTGAAGGAGAAGTTTAGAAGGAGTTCGATCGTTGGAGGAGTTCGACTGGGGGAGGCCCGAGGTTTAACCATGAAGGCTGTTGCCGGGCGGGATCCTTTGGAGATCAAGCATCCAGTCGAACTTTGGTAGGAGTGGGTTTATCCCCAACAAATTCTATATGGTAATAGGACATATTATGATCTCTATCATCAAAACATCTTTTGATGGATTGGAACACTTATAATTTATCTAATTAGAATCATCGATCATCAAGATAATTCTAATTGGTCTCAAAATCCATCAGTGATACCTAGCAGTATATGGTGGTAATCTATCAGAGTCGAATATGAACCTCTCAATGTAGCCAACTATGTGATTGGATTCTTCTATTATGACCCTTAAAGGATCTTGGTCAAGGTGAACTCATCAGATCCAACACTTGTCATATGAATGAATCATTTGATTCGAGTCGGATGTGAAAATTTAATAAAAACTTTTTTCTATTATTTTATACTACCATGATCATGGGCTTTAGAACTCAATCTCATGATCATCATAGGACTACTCTTTCTCTATCGAGGTTGATAGATTCTATTTTGGTGCGATCCAATACTATTGCCTAGAAGAACAACCTAAGAGGGGGAGGGGGGGTGAATTGGATTTTTCAAAAATTTTAGATTACTAAGTATATGTGCAAAATTAGAATACTACTATGCTAAAAATGCAGTGATCAAATGAGTAGAAAATAATGATAGCTGATGAAGTAAATCATACACACAAAGCCACAAAATTTTTATAGTGGTTTTGTGTCAAATCCAACACCTACATCCACTCCTCAAGTACTCCACTTAAGAATTTTACTATAATCTTCAAGATTGCAGCAAGATTATTTTTTTTGAGCTCACAATCTAAATTCAGTTGGTTTTGCAGGCTAACTAACTAAAACCTAACCGCAAGCCACTCCTAGTCTTGTATAATTTCAATTCAAGACTTGGATGAGCCTATCCCCCAAGTTTCAACCCTTTTGAAACTTGAAATACAAAAATTTTGAGATACAAAAATTTAAAGAGAAATAAACTCCTTGAAGAGTTGATTTGAAGCTTTAATGCACAAGCTAAGTTATTGGAGGGCTTTAGCAATGAATGCTCCCTTCCATCACTTGAGAATGTCTTGATTGCATAGCTGGTTGAGTGGTTGAATAGCAATGAAGGCTCTTTAAATCTCACTATTTAGATAGCACAAAGTTTTTAAATTCTTTCTGATGTTTTCCACTTTCTTGCATTTATATCTTGTGTTCCCAAGCTTTAATCTAGTCTTAGAAGCCTTCTAATCTAAGTTAAGAACACTAAAAATGGGTTTGTAGCCATTGGAATACTAGAAAAAGCCATTTAGAGAATCCAAAATGAAATATGGGTAGTTCTAAAAATTAGCCATTGGGGCTGTCAGAAATCTGGAAGTCGACTCCCAAGAGTCTTGAGTCGACTCTAGTCTCAGAGCAAAAATTCTAACATTTTGTATTTTTCTATGCTATGCCAATTCTACATGTTAGACTCGACTCCTGGACTTCATGAGTCGACTCCAGTCGTAGGATGAAAATTCAGCATTCTGTTGTTGGACTGGTATCTTTTTTGAAACATGAGTCAACTCCTGCTTTTCTTGAGTCGACTCCTCCATGAGTCAACTCTTAAGTTGACTCCTAGGATAGGGTCCAAAATAATGTCTTCTATATTTGAGTCTAGTGCCCGTCTGAGTTCTTGAGTTGGCTCCTACTTTTCTTCAGTCGACTTCTCAATGAGTCGAATCCTAGTCTATGCCAAGTGCTGAAACTATGCCAAATTTAACTTTAAACTTCTCTTGAGTTCATTCATGACCCAGTATACTTTGAAAAATTTTTGGCTTGACCTCTTTTCTTCTTCTTTCTTGGTTTTTTCAATCACAAGCATGGAGCTTCATTGAAATGGGTTCCTATTTTCTTGAATTTTATCTTAAACACTCCAACCGAATTATTAGTACCAAAAATAGACTCAAATACTTTGTTATTCATCAAAATCATACCTAGGATCAACATTCTTCCCCTTTTTGATGATGATAAAACTTTTGAGTTTATGCATAACATTTGCAAATTTCAAAAAAGCATCCAGGATAAAGAGAGTAGCATTCCATATCTATAATCAATGCAAATTCATATTATACACAAGTTCATTCATTTTGTAGTAATTTATCATTTTAATTAGAATGATCATTCTTTTTATTTGCTAAAAGTAAAATATGCCATCAATTAAGAAATTTTAAAATTTTATGGTATGTGCCATTAATATGCTATTAGTGTGCCATTAGTATGCTATTAGTGTGCCATTAATGTGCCATTTTGTGCCAAATCTTTAGAATGTTAAATTATGTGTCTCATTTTTAGAATTTTTTAAAATATGAGTCACTTATTGCACTTGTTTCATTTTTCTTGGTGCTTTTATTTGTATCCTTCCTCTTTTTTTTATGCTGATCTTTTTCTCCTTCATTTTTATGTTTTTGTGTGCTCCCCCTTTCTTTGTGCTTATCTTTTTCTCCCTTTTTTTTGTCATCATCGAAGAATTAATGACTAGAAAAAGGTATGTAGATATTCAAGCAGTACAATCATAGATAGAAAAAGATATATAAAAGTAGGCATTCATGGATTGAAGAAGTAATACACTGTTCATAGATATATGTACTGCATACAAAAAGATACATAAGCTGTACAAATATTTTTATATAGCATGAACAAGATCCTATGATAAAGTATCATCATCCATCAATAAGATGATATGGACTAAGTCCTAAAACATCGTAGAGATATAAACTAAGACCTATAGACATAAGAAAACCTAAGTCCTAGTCAGATGGAACATCAAGTGTGGTGGAGGAGCTAGCTTTAGTCACCCTCCTACTCTTGGTGCAAGTGGATGGTCCTCCAGCTCAGAAATATGTCCTAAGGGATCTAGGAGGAGGCTGTGTGGTAGGAGGCTGATTGAGTGCATAGAAGGGAGGCTCAAAAACTGGAGGTGGAATAAAGAAAATGTTTAGCTTTGTCTCAACTATCTCAACGACTACTGCTGATAGTACTGCCTCAGCCATTGTTGCTGTTGCCTTTGCTACCACTGATGCTGCTGCTGTGGTCACAGCTACTGTCGATCCTGATGGAGCATGGATCATCAGAATATCCACCAGCTATTCCATAGAAGCTAAAAATGATGTGATCAAATTTGGAGACATACTGGACCTCTCTTTCTATTCCATAAGTTGAGTCAGATGCCCAACCTCAGATGCTAGCCTAGCTATCTTAGTCTAGATCCCCTCCATCTATGGTCTCAGTTCATCTAAAATAGAGTGGGTGATCTGGGCCGCCTGATCATCATCAGTCTGAGCTGGTGGGGGTTGAACTCTAGCAGATCGATCTAGGAAAGTGTGAATGGGTCTATAGCTGACTCCGTCGGAGGCTATGCCGAAGGAATATCTATAGGCTAACTTGGTTCAACTCCATCTCGAGTATGTGGCTGCTACTATCTAGATGCTCTCTTGACCTATTTATCATTCAACTTTCGATAATCAATTTGAGTAAATGTTCTCTCCCCATAGGTATTCGTATGTCTCAAATGAATAGAAAGCTCTCCATCAAAGTCTATCCCAACCTCTCTGAAGATTGAGGTCATAGCCATACCATATGAAAGATATGCTCGAGCCGTACCTACACCATCCCTCATCTATCTAAAAATCAATAATGCTGAAGGAAAAAATCAGATTTTTCGGATCAGATTCATTCAAATCTGATTGGATCGAGAGAACATTTCAAAATTTTTTTCTTAGATCTAGATCTGATCTGACACTTT
>QRFJ01001881.1:131917-190124 GCA_006176705.1 Cocos nucifera | reverse complement strand
TATATGACCTATCTTAGGTGCCATAATATATCATTTGGACTTCTAGTCATTTTGTTTTTGGCATTCACATTTTGCTCGAATTAAAATAGTACATCAACATGTAACTGATAAAGATCGTTAATAAGGAAACCACTTGCAATTTTATTTCTTTCATAAAGAATGTTATAATGGTCCTTAAGAAAACTAATTACATAGCCTTCTAATATAAGGCAAGAAACAAAAATCAAATTCCTGCTTGCTGCAGGTACATAATAACAATCTTTTAATACTAAGTCTAAACCAGATGGTAGTCGAAGAGGATATGTTCCCTCGACCACGATAGCAACTCTTGCTTCATTTTCGATGCACAGGATCATCTCACCATCCCTCAGCCTTCTGCTATCCTCAAGATCTTGCATAGAAGTGCACAAGTGAGCATTAGAACCAGAGTCAAGCACCCAACTAGATGCAGAAGAAACCATAAGGATAGACTCAATAATGAACTTACCTCCAGAAGGAGCTGCCTCCTTCTTCTTTAGGATGGCCAAGTAAATTGGGCAGTTCTGCTTTCAGTGGCCCTTATTGTTGCAATGAAAATACTTTTCTTTATCAGTAGCCTTTTTCTTTAGCTCTGCCTTTTTCTTCTTTCCTCCTTCCATTTTCTACTTTTTTGCAGACTTTTTTTCTTTCTAAAAGACTTTCTCTTGAAAGAAGTTCGTTCCATAGCAAGTACTGAGCCTTTAGAACCTTTCATAGAAGCTCAGCGGTGACTAGCATGTTCATAAGTTCAGCCAAAGAATTTTGAAGTTTATGCATATGGTAGTTCAGATGAACTGCCCATATGCATCAGTCAAGAATTGTAGAATTATATCATTCTACAGATCTAAGTCCAACCTCACTTCAAGCTTGTCAAGCTCTTCCAAATTCTTAATCATCATCAGACAGTGATCTTGGACTAACTATCTATCATGCATCTTAGCCTTGAAAAGTCATTTAGTGACTTGATACTTGGCTGCCTGACTCTGTTCACCAAACATCTTCTGTAGGTGAGCCAACATTTGGCAAGCAGTTCTGATATCTTCATGTTGGTGCTGAAGTTCATTAGACATCGAGCCCAACATGTAGTATCTGGCCTTGTTATCTTCATCCATCCATTTTTTCAGAGACACTCTCTGCTCAGCGAATGGACGAGCTGATAATATGGGAGGGTCCTGGTCCAATATATGAGTTAACTTCTTGGAACCCAAAATAATTTTGAAGTTTCGGAGCCAATCCTTATAATTTGGTTCGGTCAGTCTATGGGTGTCTAGGATACGTGCTAGTGGGTTGGATGCAGATATTTTTCTGTAGAGAGTCAAAATTTTTAGTTAGATATTATAATTAAGACTTAACTAATTTATTTAAGAATTTTATTTTTAAATAAATTAGCTCTCACTATTTTTTTGGATCCCTATACTTCCTCTATAGAGATGCAAAAATCTTCATGATTACTGATTTCTAGTGGATGGTGCGGTCCCACCAATTGACTCATCACCTCACCTAACAGTTATTGGTGATAGGTTAGCCAATGAGTGAACAACTCTTGTTCAATGATTCTCTAATCATGGTGCACCCAAACTTGGTCTCTAATTCATGAATCTCACCATGTCCGAAATATTGATCCACTCCTTAGTTAAGTCAGACCCACCATTTGCATAGACTGGATTTCTAATTGAGTCTCTCACCGTATCCAAAATATTGAGCCCAATCCATCCTCCAGCCCATAGCATCCAATGCCTAATAGACATGGTTGCATCTTTTCAGTGCAACTGAGCCACTGTAACCAGTCGAGAACAATCAACCCCAGGAAGGGCCCGCACATCTACAATGGTGGAAGACCTTAGACTTAATCTTTTCTTAGGAAGATTTGATTTAGGTCTCATTAAACTAGACTTGACATAGTCATAACCATTATGACTAACCTAGTGGCATGGGTTAGCTTGGATTATTGACCACCTCAGATCAGAACTGAGCCAACAAATATGGCCTAGGTAAGTGAGATCGGTGGAAGGGATATGCCATTAACTCGACAAGAATGCATTCGAGTCGAGTAGCTTTTAATTAAAAATCAGTCGATCGTATCTGCCAAACTTACCTTAGACACCAAATTATTGAGCCAGAACCAATTAGGTTAGCCTACAATCCAGACTCTAACCACTGAGCCTAATTAGGTCTTAGCTTGATCGATCACTCATGTGACTCGATCTTGACCCAGACTTAATCCTATTAGGCTGGTCAATTTTAGCAGTGTTGATCCCATCTAACCAACTCTTGATTTGGTTTGATCAACCGCTAGACCTAATTGAGCTACCCAAGCCCGAACCCAATATTATGAATATATCTTAGATCTAAAATTCTTAATTTTAGACCTAATTAATATTTCATAATCTTAATTCTTAATTAAGTTTAGGGTTTATAAATAAAACATATAAATAAGATCCTAGGGTTTCAGGATCTTGAATTTTGTAGAAAATAAGTTTTCAATTTTTGATTAAGGATGAATGCGCAGCATCCCTACACATCATAAGAACACTCCATTGAATGGAAGGAGGGGGTCTTTAAACTCTACTTTGTTCTTATGACCGGACGGTCAAGGGGAACGCCTTAATCAGAAATACAACTAATATACAAAACTAATTAGATCTAAGCATATATCTCATATAAAAAATTGATCTAATTAAAATATGTTTTGCATATATCATATCATGCATGTTTTTCAGATCTAAATTAACTCATAGTCATCTAAAAAATTAAATTTAAATTTGATTACATCAAATAAAATTTAATCTAGACCTTTTGTAGAACTATTTTGCAACTAGTCTAAACATGCAACTATCATATCTCATATGAATAAATTAAATTTAATTTATTTTCTATTTTTAGATCTGATTATAATATTTATAAGATTAGAAAATAGTAAATAAATAGATCTTAAAATTATAATTAATCAAATAAAAATTATGATTATACTAGACTATACATAGAATAATTCTATTCCTAGTCTAGTTATGTATCTCTTATATTTTAAATCTAGATTAATTAATTTTAATTTTTTAATTTTTTGATTTTAGATCTAATCATATCTTATGTGATATTTAAAATCATTAATTTATCAGATTAAATTAGATCTAAATAAATTTTATGCAACCTTGCTCTGATACTAGTTGAAGGAGAAAATCAGGTTTTCTGGGTCAGGTTCATTCAACTCTGATTGGATCGAGAGGCATATTTCAAAAATTTTTTATTAGATCTAGATTAGATCTGACATTTTTTAGATCTAATTTTATGATTTGATAAATAAAAAAATTAAATTAAATCTAAATTAATGTTTTCTTGGTTTTGGGTAATCCGATTATCCTTTGATGATCCTACTGATTGCCTGAGGTTCTAGATCTAGCCACGCAAGCACCTGGCCTCTACCAGTATCCACTTGGATTGAATCTAGAAATCTTTTTCTTTTTTATCACATCTCCAAAAATTAGATCTAGATCTGATTTGGAGGATCTTCAAAACTCCTTCTGAAGATCAGCAGTCGTCTCTGTAGTAGTGCTGCCTTCTTCCTTTCTCGTCAGCCTTTTCTTGCCTGGATTGCATCAAACTAAAGCCCAACTTTCTTAGGCATGGAGAGGAGAGAGAGGATCAGAAGATGGTATGGAGGAGGGAGAGGGGCAGTCTTGGGGCATGGGCTAAGAGGAACTCATAAAAAGTTGGGTGTAGATAGGATTTATTTATAGACCCTACTGCGCCATGCAGTGCTGCATCATCCCAGCCAATCGTATTGCTTCGTGCAATCAAATCTAAATCTGATTGATGGGATGATATCACCTGATCCAATCAGATGAGAGCCTATAGATTCATGCTTAGATGGTGCCTAAGACTGGTCAAAGTCTATAGGTAAGGGTCACCTAAGTTGAATCCAAGAAGCAACCTGGAGTCCCATACACTTAAGTTGAATCCAAGAAGCAACCTGGAGTCCCATCTGTATGGGACTCCAGGCATCCCTATCCATGGGTGCATGCCATCCTAGGCATGCACCCCCTCCTTTTCAAATTCTAGTGAGGGGATAAGCCCCTATCTGCTCTCCAATAAGTGCATGACACATGGGTAGATGTCCAAGGGTCAAAGGTCAACATTTGACCAAAGTCAAAGGATAAAAATTAGTAGGTGATGAAAAATGGTAGATGTTGTCTCAAATTTATCTTATAAATTAAGACAATCCTTTTCTGATCTGGACAAGCTCCAGTCAAACTAGGTAAAGGTACCTGAGTGAGCATAAATATATTTAGCTCAGTCGAGACAACTTTTAATGATAATAAAAAGAGAATGTTAGGTTCAATCATGTGCTAGCATAATTTTTTTAAACCTAATTGAATCTAATTCAAATCAATTGAACTGGATTAGTCCAATTGATGATATCTCCATCTTGTTTGTTATCGTTAGGTTATCTGTATGGTAATGGGATATGTCATGATCTCCATTATCGACATCATTGAAACTTTTTTCGATGGATCAGAACTCTTCTAATTCAGACAACTAGAATGATCGATCATCTAAATCATTTTAATTGCTCTCAAAATTCAATAGTGACACCTAGTAGTATATAGTGGCAACTCATCAGAATTGAAAAAGAACCTCTCGGTGCAGCTACTTATGTGATTAAGTTCTTCTATCTTGAGCCCCGATCAGATTAGGGTTAAGGTGAACTCGTCAAACCCTAATTTCTATCATATGATTTAATCATTTGATTCAAGTCCGATGTGAAAACCTTAATAGAAACTCTTTCTATTATTTCACTCTCTACCATGGCCATGGGCTTATGGACTTGATTCTCATGATCATCATAGGGCTGCTCCTCATCCACCGAGGTAGATAGATTCCATCTTGGTGCAATCTAATTCCTACAATGAACATGCTATAGCCAACATACACCTCAGAATTTTAAATGGCTAGGAGATCGAGTCATGGTATAGTCAAACTATAACACCCTCAAGATGAACTGCCGATGCACCTCAGGTCAAAGAATCAGACATACCACTACAGCTTCGAGTCAGTCATCGACGAGAAGGTAGACTTTCTTATGACTACTCCAGGTGGTCACGCTCAGTGCCCTCATTCTCTAATGAGTACCTGTACTCTCGCTTCGGTGTCTCTACACCATAGATTCAAGACTCATCTACTATGAAGAAGTGATTGTACACTAACCTTCTGGATCAATCACCATCCTCATGACGATCCTACGGTTAGGAGCCTTTTATGAGTTAATAAATAAAAATTCATGTCTTAAATTTTCAACTCTTAAAAATATGAATTATCATTATCATTAACTAAAGGGATGTATCACAGACATTAAATACACATATGTGATAGAAAATAACCCATTTTATTATTTATAGTCAAAATTTTAATTCTGCCCCTAGAATTGTATGACAAGTGTCAGCAATTTTGGCTTCTAGGACACACATACCTAACAAATGGAAGGTTGAGCTGTACACCTCGGATAATGCAGTCCATAATGCCAATTATCCTATCTAGAACTAGATTAAATCAGCCAATCTTGGGAAAGATAATCCAAGCAACTATGTGACTAAGTACCCTCATCTCAATAGATAGGCTGTTTGCCTCTAGTTTTGTAATTTCTTCAATGTTGCTCAACCTGGTAGTCAACCTAAGGACAAAATCATGATCAGATGGCCACTGTGGTGCTAATCCCTTAGTGGGTAGTCCCCAAGTCTATCCAAGTTTATCGAGGTAAGGTGAAAGGTGACTCCTTTTACTGTGCATTTTAGATCATCATCTCCCCTAGACATGCATCTATAAAACTGTCGGACCGATAATGGATAGTTGGGCTGGTTGATTGAAAAGATTCTCTCCCACTACTGGGATCAGATCCATGTGCTAATCCTCAACCCCTCCCGATTAAAAAATTAGAAGTCCACATTTCTTTCGATTGTTACTTGCCGATCCAAAAGTGAGGAAGAAGGAGAAGGCGACTGGGGAATGGGGTTACCTTCATTATAGTCGGAATCCCCTTCGCTTGAAGATTCATGCTGCTCCATTGGATTTAGTCTCCTTCAAACAATGAACTTTCTTCTAGGCCCTATTGCACATAGTGGAGGAAGAATCCAAGGAAACTAGGGAAGATGATAGGTGGAGAGGTCGAAAGGGGGTCCCTCATGGCCTTGGAACAAGTCTAGGGTTGAACAGTGAAGGAGTGAAGTGAGACAAGGAGGAGAGGACTCAGCTTTAAAAACTAGGTTTCCAACCATAAGTCAATCATAAGTCGACATTAGGTTAAGTAGTGTAGAATTTTGATTTTTCACAAAAAAAGAATAGATACATCTGATTGAGAGATAGTTGAGAATTGAGTCTAATAGATTGATAGCTTATGAATTATGAGATCTTTGTGAAAGTTTAGGAAGAGGATATGATATTAAATCAATTAGCAAACTCACTCTATAGAATCCTTAGAGAGTAATAAAGTGACTTCTAAATCATATGAGAGCTATTGGATCAAGAGAACCTGAATTTAGACTTAATCTAAATGATAGCACATTCCTAGTTCTCTCCTAATTATGCTAAATCTCTCTTTATTAAGGGGTTTAGTGAAGATATCTGCTAATTGCTTATCTGTACTAACAAATTTAAATATCATATCATTATTTTACACAAGATCTCTTATGAAATGATGTCTTATTTCAATATATTTGGATCTTTAGTGTTGAATTAGATTTTTAGTTAAATTAATTGCACTAGTATTATCACATCTTATTGGAATTTTATTAAGTTTTATGCCAAAATCTTTAAGTTATTATTTAATCCACAGGATTTGAGCATAATAACTTTCAGTAGCAATATATTCAGCTTTAGCTGTAGATAATGCCACTGAATATTATTTCTTGCTAAACAATGAAATTAGATTAACTCCAAGAAATTAATAAGTGCCGCTAATGCTTTTCCTATCTAACTTATATCCAGCAAAATCAGAATCAGTATATCCAATTAATTCTAAAGATGATAATTTATCATACAAAAGTCTAGCATTAAGTATTCTAGATAAATATTTAAATATTATTTTAATAGCTAAAGCATGAGATTTTCTAGGATCAGATTGATATCTAGCATACATACAAATGCTAAACACAATGTCAGATCTACTTGCAGTAAGATAGAATAATGATCCTATCATACTTCTATATAATTTAGTATCAACTTTCTTATCCTTTTCATTTTTATTAAGCTTTCAAGAGGGGCTCATAGGTGTGCCAATTAATTTTGAGTTCTTCATTCCAAACTTTTTTAAGATTTTTCTTGTGTACTTCATTTGGTTGATGAAGATCCTCTCTTCACTTTGCTTAATCTGGAGTCTGAGAAAATAGTTCAGTTCACCCATCATGCTTATCTCATACTCTTCTTGCTTAAGCTTGGCAAACTTTTGGCAAAGATTCTCATTAGTAGCATCGAAAATAATATCATCTACATAAATTTGTACTACTAATAAGTTCTTATTCCTTTTCTTTAAAAATAGAGTTTTATCAATATTTTTCTGTAGATAATTTATTATCAATTAGAAATTTGCATAGACTTTCATACCATGCTTTAGGGGTTTGTTTTAAACCATAAGGTATCTTATATAATTTATAAACATGATTAGGATATGTATGACTTTCAAATTTGGATGGTTATTCAACATTTACTTTCTTGGCTATCTATCCATTTAAAAATGCACTCTTGACATCCATTGGGTATAATTTAAAATTCATAAAGCATGCAAATGTAAGTAGTAGCCTAATTGATTCTAATCTAGCTACTGGGGAAAAGGTTTCATCAAAATCAATACCTTCTTCTTAATTATATCCTTTAGCCACTAATCTAGCTTTATTTCTAGTAATTATTTTATTTTCATCTAGTTTATTTCTAAATATCCATTTGGTTCTAATTACTAGATGATCACTTGGTCTATCAAGTAGTCTCCAAACTCTATTTCTTTCAAATTGATTTAATTCTTCATGCATTGCATTTATCTAGTTTGGATCATTTTTAGCTTCTTCTATAGTTTTTGGTTCAATTTGAGATACAAAGGCTAAATAATTATTGATATTTCTTAAGAATGCATGAGTTCTTATCTCTTGTGATGGATCACCAATAATTTGATCTTTGGGGTGGCCAAGTACATACCTCCATTCCTTTGGTAGACTTTGCATTTGAGTATCATCAAGGTTTTTATCTTTAGGTTCAGCTTTCTTTTCTTCTTTGTTATCTTGAGTTGTTGATTTCTTGAGTGTAATTTTCTTCACTCCTTTCTTAATGATTCTTGCATCATCATCAATCAGATCCTCTTTTTTAGAAGGTAAGTTATTAGCTTCATTAAATACCATATGTGTAGACTGTTCAATGACTAATGTACATTTGTTAAAGACCCAATATGCTTTACTAGAGGTAGAATATCATAAGAAGATGCCTTCATCAGATTTTGCATTGAATTTGTCTAAGTTATCTTTGTCATTATTTAGAGCAAAGCATTTGCAATGAAAAAATATGAAAGTAGCTCATGTTTGATTTTTTGTTTTTCCAAAGATCATAAGGAGTTTTTTTTAATATCGAGCTTATTAATGCTCTAAGATACTATTTTTTCTTTCAACAATCCCATTTTATTGAGGTATTCTAGAAGTAAAAAAATTATGTTCAATTTATTGAAAAATATATTCTAAAGCCAATCATCTAAGTAGTAGATGATTGAAATTAGTATATGAATTATCTAATAATAATAATAATTTAGCTATTTCATCATAAAAGTTCTATCTTCTTTAAATGAACTTCTAAATTATGATGAAGTTCTTAGAACTACAATCAATTGATAAAGGAGGATTTATCTGATGGTTCTTAAATTGTTCATAATCAAATGATAAGTTATTAACAAGAATGATAACTTATCGACTGTAGGTCGCTGTATGCCTTATGCATTGATTGTTCTCATAACTAAGTAGTGTGGAGACACCGGTATGTCATCTAAATGAGATGTAGGAGTACATCTGCACTAAACATGACCAATGTAGCACTCTACTATCAAGAGTAGCTAGCTAAGACCAATGGATATAAGTGTCCCTCCAACCTAAGATCGCCATGGTGACTTGTGAGCAACTCACAGTACTTTGGTGCTGGACTGCCTATATTTCTAATATAGGTGATAGAAGATTTTTGGGTATAGTCAAGTACTTGTAGAGTTAGTGTGTGAGTCAAGATTGGATTGACCACTCCTGATTAACTTCAGAAAGAGAATGTCTCGCTGTATTTTAATTTAGCAAAATCTAGACTTGGATAATCCTTATGAGGTGTCACGGGATTTGCAAAATTTTGAGACACAATAGAGATGACTTGTATGAGTGTTTGACAACATACTCGAAGTCATCTTAAGCATTATTTATCATAGGGATGAATTATACAGCAACCATGGGCTAGGGTTCTAAGAATGTTGCTTCGCATACATTCGACCTTTCCGAACATTGAGAATCATTGCTAGATGGTAACTTCGATTGATATAGGAATTGGTTCTTATACTACCGACTTAGGTTAAAACCTATGGGGTCACACACGTTAGAGCTTGTAATCTGATCGAATGGTTAATCGATGATTGAGAATCATTTTGAGATCAAACATTCAATGTGATTGATGTTTGACCTAATGCAAGTATTACAGGAGGATCGTTTAGCAATTGAATTGCTAATTGGCTCAATTTAATTGAGCAATCGGGCTGAGATCAAGTCTAATTGAATTAGATTCAATTAAAATTAGTTTAGACTTAATTAGATTAAGTCTAGTTGGTTTATTGGATAAGCTAATTGCAAGAAAGAATAATTTCTTGTTTGACTAGGACTTGGGTGCACCTAATTGACTTAGGATTTAAATCATATTTAAATCTTGATTTAATCTAATTTACTTAAGCTCCTAGTTGGACTAGGATCATCCATAATTGGATTGCATTTAATTTAATTTAAATAGAATTTAAATTTAATTTAAACCTATTTTGACCTAGTCAAACAAGAGGAGTCCTAGTTGGACTGGGACTCTCTCTCTTTCACTTGCGCCTAAGAAAGCCCAATTGGGACTCTCTCTCTTTCACTTGTGCCTAAGAAACCCCATGCCATATTTTAATTCTAGATTTTTTTCTATATTTTTCCATGCCTAAGAAATGATTTCCCACACCCCATTATCTCAGGAATTGAATTTAAATTTGATTTGGTCAAAATTAGAAGAAATTGTTTTCTACTTGGAAGAGTCTTCTTTAACCCAAACTCCTTCCTCCCTTGTGCGCCAACTCCACCTATGCCCCTCTATCTTATTCAGCCCTTTTTTTCTTGATTTTGTGCATGAGAATCAGTGGTTACATGAAAAAATAAGTGGGAGAAACTTCCAAGAGTTGGACGCCCCATAGAATCCTCTTTTGACTAGGTTTTGACCTAGTTTTGCAATATAAAGGGGACACCTCCTTCTTTGACCATAGAGGATGTGAAAAATCCTAGAAAAATCATGAAAAATCAGAGAAAATGAAGGAGAAGGCATCGAGAATTTATGGTGCCAAGATTCATGAAAAAGAGCCTCAATTAAGACATCAAAGATTGATGTCTTAAAGAGATAAGGTAAGTGATAAGTACCATAAATTCATCAATAAAAGTATTAATTTATTAATTAATTTATATTAATTTTAAAAAATTAATGATCAATTTATATATATATATATATTAAGAAATTTATATTTTTATTAATTAAAAAATAAAAAATAAAAAAAAAAATTTATAATTAGTGGAAAGAGCTTATTTTTTTGATCACAACGAAATAAGTTTTGCACAAAATGGAGCTAAAACAAAAAAGATATAAATTTCTAAAGAAATAAAATAAATAAAAATTAAATAAAAATAACATACGGCTCAGTTAGCTCAAGCCACTGTGCCATATCAGCCAGTGCATCCAAATGCGCCGAGCCAAGCCGACAAAGCTAGCGTGCCAGGCTAGCCACGTAAGCCGACTCAGCCGTGAAAGCCATCAGCTGGTCCATGATCCAAACGTGGACCGCCAGCTCAGCAGAAACTGACGAATCATGGAGTGACACATGGTGGACCTAGACCCTTAAAGAGTTTATAAAAAATCTATCACGGCTCATAAGGCATTTTGGACTTTTCACTCGGTAATAGAGGCACTGATTGGCTGTGGTGTGTAGTGCAGCCGGTCCACGCGAACAGTAAGTGCACGATCGTGCGACTATGGTTGCTTGCGATCAAGATCCGATGATGGTGGTTGGTTCCAATTTTAATTCAAAGTCAAAGCACCATTGGACGGCAATGCTTAACCCAGAAGATAATCCAACGGTCCGGAAAGCTCCCGACTTGATTAAAATACTAAGAACTCGAATCGACAGCCAGATTTTCTCCATCAACATGTGATCAACGACCAAAATTTAATCCGACCTTATCTAGGCTGATACACATTCGATTTTGGCATTTTTTGGACCATTTGGTCTATATCTGATGGCCAGATTTCATCCAAAGCAATAAAATTTGTTGTAGACTCTTTTTAATCCAAATTTCACTCAGATTTCTTCCTATTTTGATGATTAAAATATCTTTAGTCCCACATTGCCTATAGAAAAAGTCTCCAGCTTTCCAACACCTATAAATAAGACCCCAGGCCTCCAAAATTGATAATATTTGATGAAGGCGAAGCTTTGGTATAGGATGAAGCCAAGCTTTAGGTTAGTGGTTGCTTCAAGGCAACTGGTGCCAAGAGAAAAAGCTAGACTTGTACACCATCTTTCTACTAATGTCGATCCAAGATTAGAGATCAGGCTATTTTACTTTATTTTATTTTTTTTAAATTTTATGTATTTAAATTTTAAAATTTTAATTAATAAAAATCTTATTTTTTATATTTTTATTTTAGCTCTTTATTTTTATTATAATTTAATTTTTATACTTTAATTATTACTTTTTATTTTATTGCAGGTAGATGCTAAGATCTAACTAGTAGATATTACTACCAAGTTTAAATTTTTACACCTTTTAATTTTCATTTTTTATTTTCCAACTTCACTTCTGATTTCAAAACTCTTTTCGTTTCTTTTTTTTTTTCAAAAATCAAAGATTTCAAATCTAAAAACACTATCTTTCCTATGGATTCGATCCGACTCATTGCTATCTATGTATTTCTAATTATTTTAAGAATTTGGATTAAACTGATAAACATGGTATCTAAACGACAACATCGCATTCTTATCAAGTTTTTTGACACCATTGTCGGGGAAGGCACGGACATTAAATTTTTGATCTCTTTAATTTTTTTATAAATAAATTATAAATAAAATTTTTATTTTCTTGTAAATATTGCTTGCTAACATTTTTTATTTTATAAAATAAGAGATTAAAGAACAAAAAGAATCAGGTCAAGAAACAAATCATTCAGTTTTGCTTGGTGAGATTAATCCTAACTCTAGACCACTTTCCTTTTTATTTAGTTATTTATTTTATTTTCAAATTAATTTAAAAAATACCCATTTAAATCTAATTAAAAAGCTCCATGATAAGATTAGCAATCCTAATTATTTAGAGCATGCATCATGTTAGTTTTATTTTTATTCTGGTGATTGTTGGAGGCAAGATAAGCCTTTCAGAATTCAATTAGTTGCATACATCTAATTTAAATTGTATAGAACCCTTTGATTGAAAATTTTTTGCATATCATATTAAATCAAATTAAGGGCAACATCCAATTAAACAAGATAAGATGGAGATTTGATCATCCTTCCTAGGCCCACAAACAACCAACTAGCATCCTATATTAACCTAAGCCTTTAATTTTAAAATCAATTAGACATCAACCCTAGGAGCTTGAGCTCAATAGGATAAGAAATTCTAAGAGCTGAACCAGGTTAGGCTTACCCAATTTGACTGGTGTCTAGAAAAGTGATTCAGGAATGACTGGGCCTGAAGGAAGGTGATTTCTAATTGGTTTTGTTAGCTTTTCTAGCCAAGCATAATTGATATCTAAGGCAAGCAATGGAAAGACTTCTACCAACCTTATACTCACCTGGTCAGTTGATTGGCTGATCCTATACTTGGAGGGCTTGAAGGTAACCTTGGCAGTTAGGAGCTATCTAAATCCAGGATAACCATTAGTCAGGATTGATTGACCAACTTGATTGCTAACCAACATCAAATCTAATTAAATCGAATTCTTTTATCTCTTCTTAGTTTTAGGGTTCCTTAGGACCTCTTCTTTAGAACTCTTCTTTCTTTCTTTCTTCTTTCTCCTTTAAAAATTAAATTAAATTAAATTAAACTAACTAAAAAAATATTAAAAATAATAATTAAATTAAATTAAAATAATTAAAAAAATAATTAAAAAAATTTTAAAAAATTAATTTTTAATATAATAAAATAATTAAAAAAATTTAAAAATTTAAAAAATTTTAAAAAAAAATTTATGAACCACACGTTAGGGTTGCACTAGTACATACACGGTAGAAAATTACTTTACCTGATCTAGTTGACCCCAACCATAACATTGAAAGGCTGAATTATATTAAACTCGATAACCAAATGGTTGAAAATTTTAAAGAATCACATAAGCAGATGAAGGAATATTTTATTCCTTCTACTTATGATCTATCAACTTGTATCCAATTACCTAAAATTCATGCTACCCACTATGAGATCAAGCCGACTACAATCCAGATGCTTCCATTTTTCTATGGGAACACCAATGAAGATTCTTATAAACATCTGGATGAATTCTTAAAAATTTACTCTACGGTGAGAATTTAAAATTTAACTGAGGATGCCCTTAGACTAATTTTATTTTTCTTATCACTAAAAGACAAAGCCAAGTACTGGCTTGGCACAATAGGAAGACCAATTAAAACTTGGGCTGACTTGCAATGTGAATTTCTTAAAAAAAATTATCTCATAGGTTGAACCAACATTATGAGGCGAGCTATCACTGGATTTGCTCAGCTTCCAGGAGAACAGATTCACGAGTCATGGGAGAGACTTAAGAAACTTCTTAGAAAATGTCCACACCATGATCTATCTAAGTGGTAAATAATTCAAGCTTTCTATGAGGATTTAGGAGACCAATACAGACAAATGGTAAATGCATCCTGTGGAGGTGCATTCATAAACAAGAGTGAGGACGAAGTCTATATCTTATTTGAAATCCTGAGTGAAAACTCAATTAACCATGCTTCATTATCTTTCTACCAAATCTGGGCAGGGATCCATGAATTTAAACATCTAGAATTTAGTCCTAAGGTTGATTCAAATTTGATAAATAAAGTGGACTTTCTTACTCAGAAATTAGATTAAGTTCTAAACCCAGGTCAACAATCTCCTATATAATTCACATCATCTTCTAATTATCAGGAGATTTATTCAATCTACGCTAGCCCAACCCATCATATGAATGAATATCCTATTGCTGCACAGTTTCCATCTTTTATCCAAAAACAAGTCCAAACTACTCAAGGCTACTCCAAGCCGATTAATAATCTTCTTTTAAATTCATATAACAGACATTGGATTAACTACTCTAATTTTTCTTGGACATCCCAACAAACTCAGGCTCAGATCCAAATTTCATTTATCCAAAACTATCAAAATAGGCCCGAATACCAAAACTATGCCTATAATAATGGTCAGCCTAGTTAGTTTATCCAGCCATCATATAACAACTAGCTATCATACCCACCACCTCAACAGACTAATCTGGCTGACGATAGATTTAACCAACTTTAATAATTAATTCAGAATCAATAATAATCGATCTTAACTCAACAAGAATCTATTGTCAGACTAGAAGCTCAAATTAGACAAATAGTTGAATCTAACATGAGGAGAGAACTAGATCAATTATCGAGCCTACCAATTTCAAACAATCCACCTAATATCCACCAACCACTTGGACCAAGTTATCAATCTAACGTCTCACTTAAGAATCTCCAATTTGAGAATGCCAATGTAATTCTTGAACTTAAAAGATATAGGATTCTTATGGATCCATACCAAGATTAGGTGAGAGATGCTAGTACTGATGCTAGCCAAATTGAAAATTTAGAGGAACAGGTTAGTACTGAGACTAACCACATAAAAGAATCTAAGCTCGAAACTAGTACTGATGTTGGTTCTAGTTTAAATGAGATAGACATAAAAAAAAAGAGAATAGATGATTTACCCAAGACTTATAAACCTAATGTCCTATTTTCTTCAACCCTAGAAGCCGATTCTTCTTACAAAAATCAAGAGGCTTCAATGAAGTTGTGTAAGCAAGATCACATTAATTTACCTTTAAAATTAAAACCGCCTTTAGTCACCCTTCCAGCACCCATTGAATCAAATATAACTCCTAACACAAAAACTCCATTCATGAGTATTTTAGAAGAATAAATAGGAGAAATTCTTAATAAACTTGGGTCTAAGGATGGGGTCCCAAATTATGTTCCCCCAATTAATAATGATTATATCAATAAAGGAATTAAAAATTATCTTCTTGAGATTAGCAATCCAAAATCATTAGAATTTATCAATCCAATATTTGGCATAAGATAGTAAGCTGCATTGTGTCTAACTGAAGATGGTAAACTTAGCGCTTGTTGGGAGGCAACCCAATATTTAGTTTTTTTAGTTTAATTTATCTTTTCAAGTTGATTTTCTTTTCAGGATAATTTGAATAAGTTGGAGGGAGAGCTAAAATTTTTAAATGCATGTGCTGGACCAAAAATATACTAAGTTAGATGTATTCTTTCATGTTCTTTATTACATCCTTTATTTTTTCTTCTCCATTAAGAATAATGTCGACTAAGTTGGGGGGAGAATAATAAAATTTTTTAAATTTTTTAAGTCCTCAAAAAGATTAGTATTTAGTATTTAGACACTTGATTATACTGAAGAATCAAATTAAATGAAGTATTTTTAAAAGAAAATTGATACACAGATCAGAGAATCTATGAGATATTGAGGAATCAAGTATTAAAAAAATCCAATAAAGAGTTAAGTTTAAAACATAAAATTTTTTTTCTTTGAGCATTTCTAATTTTTTCTACTAGCATCAAAGAAAAATCTACTTTTTATAGGCTTGTGTAGGGTAACTATACATTTTTTCATATAAAAAAAATTAAAATAAAATAGTTTTCAAGTACTTCTCACTGAGTAATTGGGCCTCTTTGCCTAAGCAAGCATTGAGTTTCACATCAAAAGATGGGAAGGGCAAAGAAGCTCGTTGTAAAATTAGTCTTAACTCGCAACCTATTTGATTCGAGCTAGTAAGTCCGAAGGATATTCTATACCTAGTGCCCTAAAGCCAACTGCTTTGAGAGTCATTGGTCCAAGACTCGCTACATGGATCAAATAGAAAGCTTAATGAATTAAGACACTCAATAGTGGTACAACGTTAAAAAAAGAAAAAAAAATATTGGTTTTCCACCGAGTAATCGGATCCCATTGCATAAGCAATGATATTTGCATCAAAAAATTGGCAATGTGAAAATAAAAATCAATAAATAAAGGGCAGAAGTAGCAATACACTTGTCTATATGAAAGTTTGGACAATTCAAAGATAAAGGTAGGATAATTTAGAAAAATTTAAAAAAAATTTAATGTTCTTTACTTAATTTTTCTATTGATAAGTATTAATATTTCAATGATATATCTCACTTATACTTTACCGAATATCAATGGCTATTTTGAAAACTGGTTAGAAAAAATTTGAAACTCTAAAATTAAAAGGTATTTAAAACTAAATTCTTTCTTTACTCTAAAATTAGGTGATAAATATCATAAATTTATCAATAAAAGTATTAATTTATTAATTAATTTATATTAATTTTTAAGAATTAATGATCAATTCATATATATCTTTAAAAAATTCATATTTTTATTAATTAAAAAATAATAACATTAAAAAATAAAATTTTATAATCAATGGAAAGAGCTTATTTTTTTTAATTATAATAAAATATATTTTGCACAAAACTAAACTAAAATGAAGAAGATATAAATTTTTAAAGAAATAAAATAAATAAAAATTAAATAAAAAATAACATACGGCTCAGCTGGCTCAAGCCACCATGCCATATCAGTTGGTGCATCCAAACGTGCTAAGTCAAGCTGACGAAACAAGCATGCCAAGCTAGCCATGCAAGTCGACTTAGCCATGGAAGCCATCAGTCAGTCCATGATCCAGACGTGGACCGCCAGCTCAGCAGAAATCGATGAATCATGGAGCGACATGTGGTGGACCTAGATCTTTAAAGGATTTATAGAAAATTTATCATGGCTTATAGGACATTTTGGACTTTTCACTCGATAATAGAGGCACTGATTTGCTGCGATGTACAGTGTAGCCGATCCATGTAGTCCACGGGAACAATAATTAAGCGATGATGTGGCTGTGGTTGCTTGCGATCAAGATCCGATGGTGGTGGTTGGTTCTAGTTTTAATTCAAACTCCAGACGTCATCCGACAGCAGCGCTTAACCCAGAAGATGATCCAACGATCTAGGAAGCTCCCGACTTAACACTCAGAACTCGATCCAATGGCCAGATTTTCTCCATCAATGCATGATCAACGGCCAAAATTTAATTCAACCTGATCTAGGCTGATACACATCCGATTTTGGCAATTTTTGGACCATTTGATCCATATTTGACTGCCAAATTTCATCTAGAGCAATAGAATTTATCCAGAACTCTTTTTAATCCAAATTTCACTCAGATTTCTTCATATTTTGATAATTAAAATGTCTTTTGTCCGACATTACCTATAGAAAAACTCTTCCGCATTCCAACACCTATAAATAAGACCCCAGGACTCCAAAATTGATAATCTTTGACCAAGGCAAAGCTTTGCTACAGGATGAAGCCAGGCTTTGGGTTAATGGCTGCTTCGAGGCAATTGATGCCAAGAGAAAAAGCTGGACTTCTACACCATCTTTCTACTAATGCCGATCCAAGATCAAAGATTAGGCTATTTTATTTTATTTTTTTCTTTTTAAATTCCATGTATTTAAATTTTGAAATTTTAATTAATGAGAATTTTATTTTTTGCACTTTGATTTCAACTTTTTATTTTTATTATAATTTAATTTCTACACTTTAATTATTACTTTTTATTTTGTTGCAAGTAGATGCTAAGATCTAACTAGTAGATCTTAGTATAAAGTTTAAATTTTTACACCTTTTAATTTTTAATTTTTATTTTTTGACTTCACTTTTGATTTCAAAACTCTTTTCTTTTCTTTTTCTTTTTAAAAATCAAAGATTTCAAATCTAAAAATACTATCTTCTCTATGGATTCGATCCGACTCACTGCTATCTATGTATTTCTAATTATTTTAAGCCTGACTCACTGCTATCTATAATTTTTAATTATTTTAAGAAGTTGGATTAAACTGATAAACAGATGTCTCAACAACAATATCGCATTCTTATCGATAAGAGAAGATTGTCTTCTCTTATATTTTTCTTTTATGTTTCTCTCTTTTTATTTTATTTATGATTTTTATATGATAAAAATTTGAGAGAGAGAGAGAGAGAGGAAGGTCTTGAGGAAAGATGGTGCCAAGATTCTTAGAGAAAAGGTCTTCATCTGGACATCAATCGTTGATGTCATGAAGACACAAAGGTAAGAAAAAATTATCTTTTCTTAATTTTCTTTCTGTATCTTTTTCTTCATTATTTTATATGATTTTTATATGATAAAGATCTAACACAGAGAGAGGAAGAGGGCATTGAATCTGTGCTCCAAGGTATTGGAGCATGGTGATCATTTTTGGACATGATCTGATCATGTCCTAATGCGAGAAGAAGAAGAGAAGAAGATCTTCTCTTAGGATTTTTTTGAGAGCTCTTCTTCTCAATTTTATTTATGAGATTTTTATGAGAAAAATCTGAGGATGTGAGATCAAGAAAAGTAGAAAAAAATTCAGAGGAGAAGGTCTCCTTTGAACCTAGCATAAGATATGTTTTCAGGACATCAACCATTGATGTCCTGAAGGAGAAGATTTGTCTTCTCCTAGGTTTTTTTTATATGTATTTATTTCTAATTTATGGGAGATTCAAGGATTGGATTCCTCTCTTATTTCTCCTCATTTTTTTCATCTCTTGGAGTATCTAAAAGATCTAAAGAACATGTATTTGATTAACCATCAAGAGGGATCTGCAAGAAGCTAGTACTTTAAGCGGATCTTCGTTCGACGAACCTTCGATCTGTATTGTAGGTTCGTGTGGATCACCTATAGAGGTTAGATGCTTGTGCAGCTTCAAAGATAATAATAGATTCAACCACAAAGTTCTTGACCCGTGCAAAGGTAAGAGATCTGATCTCTTGGTGACCTAGATGTGATCTAGGGTTAGATTTAGAATTATTCTAGATCTAGGTATTGATATGATCAATACCACTTATGATTAATTTAATTTTAGATTTATATTTGCATTATAACATGTTATAGATCTTTGATATAGGGTTTTATAATTTGATTACATGCATGTTGTAGATTAAATAGTTTAATCTATGTCTTCCGCTGCTCTATATTTCAAAAAAGTTTTGAAATCTATACATAAAATCCTGCATGTTTTCTACAATGGTATCAGAGCATCTAGGTTCTATTATAACATATTTATGTATGCTTTAGATTAAATTCAAAAATTAAAGTTAATTAAAGATCGCCCATACTGCTGTAAGGTTGTCCTGTTGTAAGGTTAACCCCTTACAATGAAAAGGTTGTCCTAGTATGTGCTGATCTAAATCAAAATCATGAATTATTTAGATTAGATCTAAAAAAATTTATGATTTATTTTTTTGATTAAATCTAAAATTTAATATATATTAGATCTATTTTAGATTATTTAGATTAGATCTAAATAATATCAGGATTGTACATACTGTCATAAGGTTATCCTGCTGTAAGGTTTACCCCTTACAGTGGAAAGATTGTCCTAGTATGTGTTGATCCGAGAAACTTAAATCAATATATTAGATGAGATCTAAAGTGATTTATGATTTATTTTTAGATTTTAAATCTAATTTTTAATGGTTTATGATCTGATCCACATGATGTGTTTTATAACATTCACATTTTATATGATAAAGATCTAATCCTAGTCTAGTCATGTATCTCATACATCTTAGATCTAGATTATTTAATTTTCTTAATTTCTAATTTTAGATATAATCACATCTAATATGATATCTAAAATTATCTAATTATTAAATTAAAATTATACTAAAATTAGATCTAAATAATTAAAAAATCTGGCTTTGATACCAGTTGAAGAAAAAATTCTATTTCTCGGATCAGGTTCGTTCAGATCTTGATTTGATCAAGAAGGATATTTCAAAAAAAAATTTTTAGATCTAAATTAGATCTAAAATTTTTTAGATCTAAATTAGATCTAAAATTTTTTAGATCTAATTTTATTGATCTAATAAAATAAAAATAAAATAAAATAAATTAAATCTAATTTAATTATACCTTATTATGGGTAATCCTATTACCCTGTGATGATCCTGATATTTACTTGAGGTTCTAGTTGTAGCCATGCAAGTGCCTAGCCTCTATCGATATCCACTCAGATAGGATCTGGAGATCTTCTTCTACTCAATCTGTGCTTCAAAAATTAGATCTAGATTTGATCTTGAAGGTCTTCAAAATACCTTTTGAAGATCAACTATTGTCTCTTGCAGCAGTGTTGCCTTCTTCTTTCCCTGTCGTCTTTCTTTTGCTTGGATCGCACCAAACTGGAGCCCAAAATCTCTTGGGCATGGAGAGGAGAGAGAGAAGTAGAGGGTGGCATGGAGAAGGATGGAGAGGGGCTCTGTGGCATGGGCAAAGGGCAGAAACTCTAAATCCTTGGCATAGATAGGGTTTATATAGATCCTGCTGCGCCATGTAGTGCCACATCATCCAGACCAATCATGGCTCTTTGTATAATCAGATCTAAATCTGATTAGTGGGATGACATCATCTGATCCAATTAGATTAGAGTCTCTCACAAACCTCCTTAGGTGGTGCCAAGACTAGTCAAAGAAGAGTCTTTGGCGCCACCCAAGTAGAAAGTATGAAGCAACCTGAAGTCCCATCTGTATGGAACTCTAGGCATCATCCTCTTTGGGTGCACACCTCCTTAGGTGTGTGCCCCCTCTCTTTCTTCCTTTTAGTGGGGGGACAAAGCCCCATCTTCTCTCCTATGGGTGCATGACACACGGGCAGATGTCTAAGTATCAAAAGTCAATGTTTGACCAAAGTCAAAAGACAAGATTTAGCAGGTGATGGAAAATGGCTGGTGTTATCTCAAATTTATCTCATAAATTAAGATAATACTTTTCTGATTTGAACAAGCTCCAGTTGACCAAGTAAAAGTTTCTGATTGAGTCCAAACATATTTGGCTCAGTCGAGACTACTTTTAATGATTGCTAAAGGAGAACATCAGGCTCAATCATGTGCTAGCATGATTTCCTTGAACTTAATTAAATCTTATTCAAATTAATTAAACTGGGTTAGTCCAATTGATGATATCCAGATCTAAATCCTTATTTGTATGATCTAGTTAGGTTCAATTTCATATGGTAGTGGAATATGTCATCATCTTTATCATCGTCATCATCGAAATACCTTCTAATGGATCAGAACTTTTCTGATTAAGACAACTAGTATGATCAATCATCTAGATCATTTTAATTGCTCCCAAAATCCATCAATGACACCTAGCAGCATATGGTGGCAACCCATCAGAACTAAAAATGAACCTCTCGATGCAGTTACCTATGTGATTAAGTTTCTCTATCTTGAGTCCCGATCGGATTAGGGTTAAGGTGATCTCGTCAAATCCTAATTTCTATCATATGAATTATTGGTATAGAATCTGATTGACATCGGATTAAGCTTGAGTTGTAGAAGGAGAGGTCACCGTCAATGACCTATAAAATAAAGTATCGTTTGGAGTCGGTGGTGGTGGCACCGATAGGATCCTTCGATGATCAAGTCAGCTCTTTTGGTCAATAGAAATGGAGTGCTCAGGCAAGAATTTAGTAGAGTTTTGGAAAGAAAAAGAGAGCTTAGAGAAAACATATTTGGAGGGTCCCTCTTTATAGATAGAGTCTGTAGCAGACTAATAGCGATGGCCATAACCATTTGATAGTGGGTCACTCGAGGCCATGTAGAGTTTGCTATGGAGAGAGGTGTCCGTTGCCGTGATGTGGCCATTCATTGAGATTTAATAGTTAAAGTTTGAAGAAAGTAGGCATTGGTTGGTGAAGAGCTTTGACATACATCAATTTCAGAGGAGTTTGGACTCCTAAAGGAAACTTAACTGAAGAAAAAATCTGGAAGGAGTTTAGCTCTTGGAGGAACATGACTGAAGAAGAAATCTAGAAGGAGTTTAGCTCCTAGAGGAATCCGACTGAAGGAGAAATTCGTAAGGAGTTCAGCTCCTGAAGAAACTTGACTGAAGGAGAAATTTAGAAGGAGTTTGGCTCCTGAAGAAATCCAACTAAAGAAGAAATTTGAAAGGAGTTTGGCTGATGGAGAAATTCGATTGAAGAAAAAATCTGAAAGGAGTTTGGCTCCTGGAGGAATTTGATTGAAAGGAGAAATTCGAAAGGAGTTTAGCTCCTAGAGGAACTTGATTGAAGAAGAAATTTGAAAGAAGTTCGGCTCCTAGAGGAATCTGACTAAAGAAAAAATCCGAAGGAGTTCGGCTCTTGGTGGAATCCAACTGAAGGAAAAATCTAGAAGGAGTTGGCTCCTGGTGGAATCCGACTGAGAAAATTTTGGAAGAAGTTTGGCTCTTAAGGAACTTGACTGAAGAAGAAATTCGAAAGAAGTTCGGCTCCTGAAGGAACTTGACTGAAGGATAAATTTGGAAGGAGTACGGCTCCTGGAGGAATCTGATTGAAGGAGAAATTCGGAAGGAGTTTAGCTCCTAGAGGAATCTGGCTGAAGAAGAAATCTGGAAGAAGTTTGGCTCCTGGAGGAATCCAACTAAAAGAGAAATTCGAAAGAAGTTTGGCTGATGGAGAAATCCAATTGAAGGAGAAGTCTAAAAGAAATTCGGCTGATGGAGAAATCCGACTGAAGGAGAAGTCTAGGAGTAGTTCGACTGAAGTCCAAAAGGAGTTTATTTGCTAGAGGGGTTCGACTGCTGAAGGAAGAATTCTCGATCGATGCTCCTCTATGATTATCAATTACATTATGCTAAGCATCAGACTGGACTTCAATGGGAGCTGAGTTTATCCCCAATAATAGTCTTTCCACTCTCGAGTTCGAAATTCGAAGAAAGAGAGTACAAAAAAGGTGACAGCTGAGGTCCTTTTTTAGGCTCTACATCCATTAGGATTGAAGCTCTTGGATGATCTTATCTCCAGTTGAGGTTGAAGTTGAAGTTGAAACTCGGGGGTAATCTTATCTCCAATCGAGGTCGAAGGAGATCTTATCTCTTACTGATGTTGCAGTTGAAGCTCGGGGGAGATTTTATCTCCAGCTAAGATTGAAGGAGATCTTATCTTCGACTGATGTTGTAGTTGAAGCTTGAGGGAGATCTTATCTCCAGCCGAAGTTAAAATTAAATCTCAGGGAAGATTTATTTCAGTCGAGGCTGATGTTGAAGTTGAAGCTTGGGGAAGATCTTATTTTTAGTGAGGTGACATTGAAGTTGAAGCTTGAGATCTTATCTCCAGTCGATTGAAGAAGATCTTATCTCCTGTATGTTTTGAAGCTCGGAGGAGATCTTATCTCCAACCGAGGTTGAAGGAGATCTTATCTCCTACTGACATTGCAGTTGAAGCTCAAAAGAGATCTTATCTCCAGCCAAGGTTGAAGTTGAAGTTAAAGCTTGGAGGAGATCTTATCTCTAGCCGAGGTTGACATTGAAGTTGAAGCTCGAGGGAGAATTCTAGTCTCGGATTCTCGTGCTTGCTACTTGTTGCAAACACCGAGCTCATTGTGGATGCCGAGCTTGTTGTGGACATCGAATTAGGATCTCTCTTGCAAATCAGGATAAGATTCTGCCTTTGGCATTTGACGTAGTCAGGTTGTCATGGGGAAGCACATGTAAGGATTCTCCACCGAGCTTCTTCCTTCTCCATGTGTTTGGTCTATGGGGTTCCGACCATTGCTCATGCTAGGATGAGGTTCTCTTCCCATTCCTAACAAGCTATAGGGGTGTATTTAGGATTGTTGTCAGAGCCTCTCCTCTCATCTCATCTAAAATGAACGAGGCCTTCAACTTTGCTCACGTTAGGATGAGGTTCTTCTCCTATTCCTAATGGGCCATGGGGGCACATAAGGGCCGTTGTCAGGGCCTCTCCCCCCATGTCGTCTAAAATAAATGAGGTTTTTGACTTTGCTTATATTAGGATGAGGTTCTCCTCCTATTTCTAATGCGCTATGGGGCACATAAGGGCCATTGTCAGGGTCTCTCCCTCCATCTCGTCTAAAATGAACGAGGTCTTCAACTTTTCTCACATTAGGATGAGGTTCTCCTCCTATTCCTGACGGACTGTGGGGGCACATAAGGGCCATTGTTAGGGCCTCTCCCCCCATCTTGTCTAAAATGAACGAGATCTTCGACTTTGCTCATGTTAGGATGAGGTTCTCCTCCTATTCTTAACCGACTATAGGAGCGCATAAGGGCCATTGTCAGGGCCTCTTCCCTCATCTCATCCAAAATGAATGAGGCTTTCAACCTTGCTCATGTTAGGAGGAGGTTCTCCTCCTGTTTCTAACATGGCCATTATTGATTGCTTCTTCTCTATCATCACATAGTTTTTGCACCAAAAAATAATAACATTGAAATTGAGGTGTTTTATTGATGGAAAATTACTGGTAGTACATCCTCAATTTTTTTGAATTTCAAGGTCGTAGGAGCGTCATCCCTCTGAGCTCCTTTAGGAGATAAGTTTTGGGCTGGACGACCTCTTCTACTTCATATAGGCCTTTCCAATTTGGGGCAAGCTTTTCATGGCTCTGAGACTGAGAGATGGCAGCTTGCCGAAGCACTAAGTCCTCCACTCTGAATATTTTACCTCTAACTTTGGAGTTATAGTATTGGGCCACCCTTCGCCTATAGGCCACCATCTGAACCTAGGCATCCTCTCTTTTTTCTTTCAGTAGGTCGAGGTTGACTCTGAGGTCCTATGAGTTATGCTACTCATTAAAGGCCACGACTCGCACTAATGGGAGCTTAAGCTCGATTGGGATGACTGCCTCCATTCTGAAAGCCAAGATGAATGATGTTTCTCCAATCGGTAGCCTTTGAGTAGTTCGGTACGCTCAGAGAATGTGGTATAGTTCGTCCACCCAAGCTCCCCTTGCTCTATCGAGCCTTGTCTTGATGCCTTGCAGTAGGGTCCGGTTGGTCACTTCAGCTTTCTCATTTGCCTGCGGGTGAGCTACCGATGTGAAGTGATGAAAGATGTTTAGATCTTCATAGAACTCGACGAACCTCATCCTAGCGAACTATCGCTCTTTATCTGTTATGAGAGTTTAGGACAAACCAAATCGGTAGATGATTGACTTCTAGATGAAATTTTGTACCTTAACCTCGGTAATTTTTGCTAGTAGTTCGGCTTCGACCCATTTGGTGAAGTAGTCGATCGCGACCAAGAGGAACTTTCGTTATCCGAATGCCATTGGGAAAGGACCAAGTATATCCATTCCCCACTGGGCAAATGGCCAAGATGCGCTTAGTGGAGTAAGCTCGAAGGTCAGCTATCTTTGTAGGTTTGCATTCTTCTGATAGCAGTCACATTTCTTGACATACTTCATAGAATTATGGTATAAGGTCAGCCAATAATATCCTTATCGAAGTAGTTTTTGTGACAGGGACCTGACTCCTATATGACTTTCACAAATTCCCTCATGCACTTTTCATAATGCAAAGTCGACCTTTGAAGGTTAGAGATATCTTAACAGCGGCAGCGAATACGATCTCTTATACAACTTGCCCTCATACAAAAGATACTGGGAGGCTTGATTCTTGAGTTTTCGAGCTTCTTTCGGATCACGAGGAAGAACTCCCTCTTTGAGATAGGCAACTAATGGGTCAATCCAGCTCGGCTTGAGCTCCATCTACGTAATAAACTATGATTCCTCCAAACTTGGGCATTTTAGAGTTTCAAAAAATACTTCTTTGGATAGTTCAGCTGGGGCTGAACTAGCCAATTTAGAGAAGAGTTTGGCTCTTGTATTTTCTACCCTCAGAATTTATCGAATGCCAAAACTATTGAAGGCCGGAGTCAAATCATTTACTTTCTCAAGGTATTTCATCATACTTTCCTCCTACACTTCATAGTTGCCATTAAGTTCACCGACCACTAATTAGAAATCACTGTAGACTTGAAGTTGATCTACTTTTAACTCTCTTGCTATTTTTAACCCGATGATCAATGCTTCATATTTGGCCCCATTATTAGTTGTAGAAAATTCGAAGCGTAGCGCGTACTCGGTGATGACTCCCTCGGGGCTAACTAAGACTAACCCTACACCTGCTATAGTAGAGTTGGATGAACCATCCACATACAGGACCTAAAAATCTTCAAAAAGGTTGGCACTCTCTTCGGAGAGTCTCGGTTGCAACAATAGAGTGCCAATCTTATTCTGTTCAAGCTCGGCATTTTGCAATTTTGTGATTCTTTTGGAAGCATCCGTTCGATGAAGGACTGCTTTTATTGGTTGATCCATGAGGACCATTATGGTGTGCCCCTGAAAGTATGGTTGGAGTCTCTTGGCAATGATTAGAATAGAGTAGGTCAATTTCTCTAGCTTAGAGTACTTGGTCTCTACATCCTTCAGAATCCGACTTATATAGTAGACCGATCGTGGCATCTTCACTTTCTCCTTAACTCGGACTGCTGCCAAAGCTGTCGAAGAGACTGCTAGGTACAAGAATAATTCTTCTCTAGATTTGGGCTTTGTCAGTAGTGGGGATGAGCTGAGGTAGTTTTTGAGCTCCTCAAACACCCGTTGGCACTCCATCATCCAACAGAAGTTCTTTGGTTGCTTAAGAACTTGGAAGAAAGGCATGCATCGCTCGACCGGTCTAGAGACAAAGTGATTTAGGGATGCCACTTTTTTAATCAGGCACTGAACTTTTTTGATTATTCTGGGAGTAGTCAGCCCCTGAATAGCTCAAATTTTCTCTGAATTTACTTTAATCCCATGCCTTGACACCATAAACCCCAAAAACTTTTCTAAGGTCACACCAAAGGTGCACTTGGTTGGATTTAGCTTCATCTTGTGCTTTCTAAGCGCATTGAAGATCTCTTTGAGGTCGACGAGGTGGTTTATAGAAGCTCGACTTTTGACGAGCATGTCATCCACATGCACCTTCATGTTGCGATCGATCTGCTCCTTGAAGATCTTGTTGACCAGGCGTTGGTATGTTGCCCCTGCATTCTTAAGCCCAAAGGATATAATCCTGTAATAGTAAAATCCACGGTCAGTAACAAAAGTAGTTTTCTCCTCATCCTTCAGTGCCATCCATATCTGGTTATAGCCAAAGAAGGCATCCATGAAGGTGAGGAGCTCATGGCCTGAGGTTGCATCTACCAGTTGATCAATCCTGAGAAGAGAGTAGCTATCCTTTGGGTAGGCTTTGTTTAGCTTTTTGAAGTCTATACACATCCTCCACTTGTTGTTTGCCTTTTTGACAAGGACTACATTTGAGACCCAGGTTGGATAGTTAACTTTTCGAATGAATCTAGCTCTGAGGAGCTTGCCTACTTCTTCTATAATTGCTTTCTGCCTCTTCGGGATGTGGTTGCGTATCTTCTCTTTTATCGATCGATACTTAGGATCAACGGTCAACCGATATTCCATGACCTCGGCATCAATTTCTAGCATATCCATTGGGGCCCAGGCGAAGATGACTGCATTCTTTCTGAGGAAGGTGATGAGTTGCTTCCAAATCTCCTTCCCCAAATTGGAGCCGATCTGTATAGTGTGCTCCGTGTTTCCATCATTTAAGGGCATAGATATGAGGTCCTCCTTAGGCTCGTCCCACTCCTCAGTGAGGTCATCATGGATATCCAACCCCTCGATAGGATAAAGGTCGGGCTGGATGTTTTTCTGTAGGGTAATGAAGTAACAGCATCTCGTCAATGCTTGGTCTCCCCTGATCTCTCCAATTCCATAGGTCATTGGAAACTTCACCTTTAGATAATAAGTCGACACCATTGCTCAGAGCGCATTCAACCCAGGTCGGTCGAGAATAGCATTATTGATAGATAGAGCCTTTGCTACTAGAAAATTGACCTATGTCTTAACCAGCTTTGGGCATTGTCCTACAGTCACAGTCAAAGTTATTATGCCCTCAATAGGCATGGCATCGTCAGTAAAGCCTACCAACGGAGAGTTCATAGGTCCAAAGTGGTTATTAAGTAAGAACATTTTCGAGAAAGCATCATAAAAGAATACATTGGCTGAGCTTCCATTATCTATCAAAATGCAGCATACATCATAGTCGACAATGTTTAAAGAGATTACAACCACATCATTATGCGGAAACTAGAATCCTCGAGCATCCTCATCGGTGAAAGCAATGGGCTCTTTAGTTCTCTACCTCTTCACTGATCCCTCAGATCTGCTAGTCTCTTCATGCCGAAGTCTCCTAGAGATAGTGTTGATGATGCCGAGAGGCGGTCAATCTTCTTGTTGTTTCTTTCTTCTTGGTGGTTTAGTCTACGGTAGTGCCCTTGGCCAATCTTTTCGCTGTTCAAGCTGATGCCATAGGAATCAGCTAAGTCTGCCTCGCCTGATGAGCTCCTCAATCTCATCTTGGAGCTGAAAATACTCTTCAGTATCATAACCATGGTCATGATGATAAAGGTAGAACTTGATAGGATTGTACTTACTGGGATGAGTACACATCCTTTCTGATCTCGATAGTTACTCCCTGATTTTCATTAGTACTTGAATTTTTGAAGCATTGAGAGGAGCGTAGTTATAAAATCTTTAGAGGGGAGAACCCCACTGCACCCTTCTATCAGAGCTTCCCTGCCTCCGAGCTTGGGGAGAAGTTCGGGCTCGTTTGTGCTCAGAGGGAGATCGAGAGCGCGATCAAGCTTCACCTGACGTTCCTTTCTTAGCGAGCCCACTCGGGTTGCTGATTCATCGCTCTCCAATGGCTTCATTGTCCTTGGCCTTGAAGACCACTTCAGCTCGGGCAGAACCTTCAGCCCGAGCCAGTATATCGGTAAAGTTTTTGGGGTACTTCTTTTCTAGTGAGAACAGCAAATCATTCTTCTGAAGGCCCCCTTGAGTGCAGCCATTATAACCGACTGGTCCAGATTTCGAACCTCTAATGCAGTAGCATTAAATCAGGTGATATAAGTCTGGATGGATTCTCCATCCTTCTGCTTGATGTTCATAAGAAAATTTGAACCTCAGTGGGGATGTCGGCTGCTAATAAAATGAGCCACAAATTGATGGCTCATTTGATCAAAAAAAAAGATGGTACCTAGCTTAAGGGTTGAGTACCAATTTCTGATGGCTTCCTTAAGGGTGGATGGGAAAGCCTGACATAAAATGGCATCTAGAATGTCGTAGAGCAGCATCATCATCCGGAAGGCCTCTAAGTGGTCGATCGAATTGGTGGTCCCATCGTAACTCTCAAACTAAGGAAGCTTAAAGTTTGGTGCGACCAATTTCTGCATAATCTTCTAAAGAAAAAGAGGATCAATGCAAATATCATTATCGTGGGTGGAGGGAGTGTGATGGAGTTCTTTGATTCGTCGGGTCATTTTCTGAAGCTTTTGATCAAGAAGCTTTTCATGGTCGTTGATCTCTAGGGATTTTTGGTTGAGTGGGTGTGAAGCCTCCCCTGGGTCGAGTCATGGTCCGAGCAAGGGCCCTCCATCCTCTGCTTCCTCTTTTTGGAGATCAGAGGTTGGGTAGCCCAAGTCGGCCATCCCCAGACTAGATCACAGGACTCCAGAGAAGCTTGCTTTGACCAAATCGATATTGGAGCCTACCGATGTATGGTCTGCACCACCTCCATGAGATCGCAAACCTATTGGACTAGCTGGTTGAACTGCTCCATATCCACCATGGCTGCAGGCGGAGCCTGAGTTGCCAGGGCTAAAGCGAGAGCAGATAGATCTGGACGGGATCTGGCTGTAGAGACCATTGATCATCGGGTTGAAGCTTTCCTAGGAGGCATTTTTTCTTGGAGAAGAACTCTAGAGAGGAAGAAGAGAGATCGCTATTGAGCACTTCTTTTTAGAATAAGGAAACCTCAAAAATAGAGGATCCTTTCTCTAGTGCCAATCTTATTGGTGTAGAATCTAGTTGACACTGGATTAAGCTGGAGTTGAGGAAGGAGAGGTCACCATTGGTGATCTGTAAAATAAAGTTTCATCTAGAGTCGGTGGTGGTGGCTCCGACAGGATCCTTCGATGATCAAGTCAGCTCTTTTGGCCAATAGAAATGGAGTGCTTAGGCAAGAATTCAGTAGAGTTTTGAAAAAGAGAAGAGAGCTTAGAGAAAATGTATCTGGAAGATCCTTCTTTATAGACAGAGCCTATAGCGGACTAATAGTGACAGTCGTAACCATCCGATAGTGGGCCGCTCGGAGCCACATGGAGTTTGTTATGGAGAGAGGTGTCCATTGTCGTGATGTGGCTATGCATTGAGATTTAATAGTCAAAGTTTGTAGGACGCAGGCGTTGGTTGGTGAAGAGCTTTGACATACATCAATTCGAGAGGAGTTCGGACTCCTAAAGAAAACTTGACTGAAGAAAAAATCCGGAAGGAGTTCGACTCCTGAAAGAATCCGATTGAAGGAGAAATCCGAAAGGAGTTTGACTCCTGGAGGAACTTGACCGAGGAAAAAATTCGAAAGAAATTTGGCTCCTGGAGGAACCTGACTGAAGGAGAAATTCGAAAGGAGTTTGGCTCCTGAAGGAATCCAACTGAAGAAGAAATTCAGAAGAAGTTCGGCTCCTGGAGGAATCCAACTGAGGAAGAAATTTGGAAGAAGTTCGGCTCCTGGAGGAATCCAACTGAGGAAGAAATTTGGAAGAAGTTCGATTCTTGGAGGAACTTGACTGAAGGAAAAATTCAGAAGAAGTTCGTTATCTGGAGGAACTTGACTGAAGGAGAAATTTGGAAGGAGTTCGGCTCCTAGAGGAACTTGATAGAAGGAGAAATCCGGAAGGAGTTTAGCTTCTGGAGGAATCCGACTGAAGGAGAAGTCCGAAAGGAGTTTGGCTGATGGAGAAATCTGACTAAAGGAGAAGTCTGGGAGTAGTTCGGCTGAAGTTCAAAAGGAGTTCGTTTGCTTGAGGGGTTCGGTTGCTGGAGGAAGAATTCTCGATCGAAGCTCCTTTGTGATTGTCTGTTACATTATGCTAAGCATCAGACTGGACTTCGACGGGAGTGGGATTTATCCCCAACATGAATTAATCATTTAATTCAAGTCTGATGTGAAAATCCTAATAGAAACTCTTTCTATTATTTCACTCTACCATGGCTATGGGCTTATGGACTTGATTCTCATGATCATCATAGGGCTGCTCCTCATCTACTGAGGTAGATAGATCCCCTATTAGTGCAATCCAATTTTTACAATGAACATGCTATAGCCAACATACACCTCAGAGTTTCGAATGGCTAGAAGATTGAGTTATGGTGTAGTCAAACTATAACACCCTCAAGGTGAACTACCAATGCACCTCAGGTCAAAGAACTAGACACACCACTGCAGCTTCAAGCCAATCATTAATGAGAAAGTAGACTCCCTCATGACTGCTCGAGGTGGTCACGCTCAGTGTCCTCGTTCTCTAGCAAGTATCTATACTCTCACTTCGGTGTCTCTACACCGTAGACTCAAGACTCATTTATCCTAAAGAAGCGATCGTACACCAACCTTCCAGATCAATCACCATCCTCATGATGATCCTACGATCAAAAATATTTTATGAGTCAATAATGAAAATTCATGTCTTAAATTTTTAACTTCTGAAAATATGAACTATCATTACCATTAACTCAAGGGATGTATCACAAACACTTTCAAATACACACTATGATAGGGAATAACCCATTTTATTATTTATAGTCAAAATTTTAATTTTGCCCTTAGATGTGTATTACAAGTGTTAGCCATTCTGATTTCTAAGGCCCACATATCTAACAAACTCCCACTTGACCTAAAACCAATTAGCTATAAATCTAAGTTCCATCTTCTCAAAGTGGATTTTGATCTTCTACTGGCCCAATGGCTTTGTGAGTGGGTCTGCCACATTGTCTGTGGAGTTAACTCTCTTGACCTCGACATAATCTTTCTCGAGGTAATTACGGATGAGGTGGTATCACCACTTGATGTGCTCGGATTTCTGGTGAGACCTCGACTCCCTAGTAAGGGCTATGGTGTCATTATTGTCACAGTATCGAGGAATAGCATCTGATGGTATCACTATGATCTCTACGATGAATTTTTTGTACCAAAATGCCTCCTTCGCATCTTTTGATGCAGCAATATATTCTGCTTCCATGGTGGAATCTGCTATCACTGTCTGCTTGGAACTCTTTCAACTAACAACACCACCATTGCACACAAACAGACTCTCAGATGTTGACTTTTGATCATCTATATTGGACATAAAATCTGAGTTTGTATACCCCTGGACTTAGAGTTCTCCATTACCAAAAATCAACAATATATCCTTAGTTCTTCTCAAGTACTTAAGGATATATCTCATAAAAGTCCAGTGTTCTTCCCCTGGATTCGACTAATATCTGCCTGTGACACTCACAGCACGGGCTATATCAGGTCATGTACATAACATGCCATACATGAGGCTCCCTATTGCTGAAGCATAAGGGATCTTGCTCATGCGTTCAATCTCCTCTGGTGTGTTGGGACACATTTTCTTGGAGAGATAAATGCCATGTCTGAAGGAAACCAATCTCCTCTTGGAATTTTCCATGCTAAATCTCTTTAGCACTTTCTCTATGTACATCTTCTATGAAAGACCTAGCATCCTATTCGGTCTATCTCTATAGACCTTAATTTCTAGAATGAAGGATGCTTCTCCTAGGTCTTTCATTGAGAATTCTTTGGACAACCATATTTTAACTGTGGTCAACATGGGAATATCATTCCCAATAAGGAGGATATGATCCGCGTACAGTACGAGGAAGATAATAGCGCTCCCACTAACCTTTTTGAAATACATGGTTTCTTCTCATTTTTGATGAAGCCAAATAATTTGATTACATCATTAAATCAAGTATTCCAGCTCCGAGATGCTTGCTTAAGTCCATATATGGACCTTTGCAGCTTGCAAACTTTGTGATCAACATCACTCAATGTGAAACCTAGCGGCTGTTCTATATAGATATCTTTCTCAAGGTATCCATTTAAGAATGCCGTTTTCACATCCATTTGCCATATTTCATAATCAAAATAAGCTGCAACAACATGCAATATGTGGATGGATTTTAGCATAGCTACAGACAAAAAGGTATCCTGATAGTCAATGCCTTCACACTGACTACAACCTTTTGCCAATAATCTAGCTTTGAATGTCTCTACATTCCCATCTGCACCAATCTTTTTCTTGTAGATCCATTTATACCCAATAGGTACTATACCTTCTGGTGGATCTACAATGTCCAGACTTAGTTTGAGTGCATCGAGTCAATTTCTGACTTCATTGTCTCTAACCATTTCTTGGAGTCGATATCTGATATCGCCTCATCATAGGTTTTGGGATCATCACCATGAACCCTATTACCTATGAGGAACAATTTCTCTACTTTCTCTAAGATAGTACCTAAGTACCTCTCAGAGGGATAGAAAACTCTTTTCGATCTACGAGGTGGAGGAGGTAGTGATTGTATTGGCTCAACCTGATTTGGTTCCATAGGATCCTTAGCTCGTTGCTCTTGTGAGACTTTCTTCTCGAGTTTGATATGCTTTTCAATGCCGCTATCTTGAATAAACTATTTTTCAAGAAAGATGGCATGCCGACTCAAAATCACATTATGGTCTTCTAGATTGTAGAAATAATATCCTAATGACTCTTTAGGATATCCTATAAATCGAGCTCTAAAGGACCTAAAGTCTAACTTGTCTGTTTGTTGTTTTTTGACATGAGCTGGACAACCCTAAATTTTGAGATGACCCAGACTTGATTTCTTACCATGCCATATGTGATACGGTGTGGTAGGAACGGTTTTAGAGGAAACCCTATTTAGTAAATATATTGCAGTTAACAGACTATGTCCCCAAAGAAAATCAGAAAGGTCTATGAAGCTCATCATGGATCGGACTATATCTAATAGGTCCGATTTCTCCATTCTAAAATCTCGTTGAGTTGAGATGTTCTAGATGGACTTCATTGAGAGACTATGCCATTTTGCTTGAGATAGTTTAGAAATTCTCGACTAAGCTATTCACCTTCTCGATCTAATCGAAGAATCTTAATGGATTTTCTAGTTTGCTTTTCTACATCATATCTGAATTTCTTAAACTTTTCAAAAGCATCAGACTTGTGTCTCATAAGATACACGTACCCATACCAAGATAAATCATCGATAAAGGTTACAAAGTAGACAAAGTTGCCTCTAGTCGGTACATCAAATGGGCCGCACATATCAGTATGTACTAGGGCAAGTAGATTCGTGGCCCTTTCTCCATGTTCTACAAAAGGAAGCTTAGTCATTTTGCCATGAAGATATGATTCATAAATTGGATATGACTCGAAAGTCAATGAACTCAGTAGCCCGATTTTCTTCAATTTGTTAACCCTATCTTCTGCTATTTGACTTAGCCTCAGATGCCATAGATACCTATCATTCGGACTATCCTTGGGTCATTTTACAGTATTCACATTTTGCTCGATATTAAAAATAGATACATCAATATGTAACTGGTCAAGGCCATTAATGAGAAAACCACTAGCAATTTTATTTCTTTCATAAAGAATATTACAATGATCCTTAAGAAAACTAATTAGATAGCCTTCTTGTGCTAAACATGAAATAGAAATCAAATTTCTGCTTGCAGTAGGCACATAATAACAATCCCTAAGTATGAAATCTTAGCTAGACAGTAGTCAAAGAGGGTAGGTTCCCACGGCCACATCAGCAACTCTTGCTCTATTTTCGATGTGTAGGATCATCTCACCATCCCTCAGCCTCCTATTATCCTCAAGACCCAACATAGAAGTGCACAAATGAGCACTAGAACCAGAGTTAAGCACCCAACTGGATGCAGAAGAAATCGTAAGATTAGATTCAATAACGAGCATACCTCCAGAAGGACCTATCTCCTTCTTATTCTTCAGGATGGTTAGGTATATTGGGCAATTCTACTTTCAGTGGCCATCAGTATTACAATGAAAATACTTTCCTTTATCAACGGCCTTCTTTTTTAGCTCTACCTTCTTTTTCTTTCCATCTTCCATCTTCTGCCTTTTCACAAACTTCTTCTTCTTTTCAAAAGACTTTATCTTGGAAGAAGTTGGTTCCATAGTAGGTATTGAGCCTTTAAAACCTTTTATAGAAAGCTCAGCAGTAACCAGCATGTTCATAAGCTTGGCTAGAGTACTCTGAAGTTTATGCATATGGTAGTTCATGATGAATTGCCCATACGCATTATCCAGGTTTGAAGAATTATGGCATTCTGCAGATCCTGATCTAACTTCACTCCGAACTTCTCAAGCTCTTCCAAGTTCTTGATCATCATTAGGCAATGATCTTGAACTGACTACGCATCATGCATTTTAGCCTTAAACAGTCATTTAGTGATCTGATATTTGGCTGTGCGACTCTGTTCACCAAACAACTCTTCCAGGTGAGCCAATATTTGGTGGGCAATCTTGATATCTTCATGTTGGTGCTGAAGCTCATCAGACATCAAGCCCAACATGTAGTATCTGATATTATTATCTTCATCCATCCATTTGTCAAGAGATGCTCTCTATTCAACGGACGGATGGGCTGATAAGGTGGGAGGATCCTGGTCCAATACATGAGTTAACTTCTTAAAATCCAAAATAATTTTGAAGTTTTGGAGTCAATTCTTGTAATTGGGTTCGGTTAGTCTATCGGTGTCTAGGATACGGGCTAGTAGGTTGGATGCAGATATTTTTCTTTTCTTGTAGAGTGTCAAAATTTTTAGTTAGATTTTATAATTAAGACTTGAACAATTTATTTAGGGGTTTGATTTTTAAACAAATTAGCTCCCACTATTTTCTTGGATCCCTACACTCACTCTGTAGAGATGCAAAAATCTTCATGATTAATGATTTCTAGTGGATGGTGCAGTCCCACCAACTGACTCATCACCTCTCGTAACAGTTATTGGTGATGGATTAGCCAATGAGTGAACAACTCTTGTCCAATGATTCTCTAATCATGGTGCACCAAAGCTTGGTCTCTAATTCATGAATCTCACCATGTCCGAAATATTGATCCACTCCTTAGTTAAGTCAGACCCACCATTTGCATAGATTGGATTTCTAATTGGATCTCTCACCGTATCCGAAATATTAAGCCCAATCCATCCTCTAGCCCATAGCATGTAATGCCTAATAGACATGGTTGCATCTTTTCAGTGCAACTAAACCACCATGACTAGTCGAGAACAATCAACCCCGGAAAGAGCCCGTACATCTACAATGGTGGAAGACCTTAGACTTAATCTTTTTTTAGAAAGATTTGATTTAGGCCTCTTTAAACTTAACTTGACATAGTAATAACCATTATGACTAACCTAGTGGCATGGGTTAGCTCGGATTATTAGCCACCTCAGATCAAGACTAAGCCGATAAATATGGCCAGATAAGTGAGATCGATGGTAGGGATATGCCATTAACTCGACAAGAATGCATTCGAGTCGAGTAGCTCCCAATTAAAAATTAGTCGATCGTATCTGCCAAACTTATCTTAGACATCAAATTGTTGAGCTAGAACCAATCGGGTTAGCCTATAATCCAAACTCTAACCATTGAGCCTAATTTGGTCTTAACTTGATCGATCACTTGTATGACTCGACCTTGATCCAGACTTAATCCTATTAGGCTGGTCAATTTAAGCACTCTTGATCCCATCTAATCGACTCTTGATTTGGTTTGATCAACTGCTAGACCTAACTTAGCTACCCAAGCCCGAACCCAATTTTATGAATGTCTTAGATCTAAAAATTCTTAATTTTAGACCTAATATATTTCATAATCTTAATTCTTAATTAAGTAGAGGGTTGATAAACAAAACATGTAAATAAAATTCTAGGATTTTAGGATCTAAGATTTTGCAAAAAATAAGTTTTTGATTTCTGATTAAGGATGAACATGCAGCACCCCTGCACATCATAAGAACATCCCATCGAATGGGAGGAGAGGGTCTTTAAATCCTATTTCGTTCTTATGACCGGATGGCGAAGGAGAACACCTTAATAAGAAACATGATAAATCTACAAAATTGATTAGATCTACATATATATCATATACATAAAATTGATCTAACTTAAAAACATGTTTTGCATACATCTCATGTATCATATCATTCATGTTTTTAGATCTAAATTATCTCATAAACATCTAAAAAATAAAATTTAAATTTGATCATATCAAATTAAATTTTTTCAAGATAATTTTGTAGAACTATTCTACAACTAATCTAAACATGCATCTATCATATCTCATATGAACAAAATTAAAAAAAAATATTTTCTATTTTATAGATCTAAATAATATTTATAATATTAAAAAATAATAAATAAATAGATCTAAAATTATAATTAATCAAATTAAAAATATGATCATTTTAGACTACACATAGAACTATTCTATTCCTAGTCTAGTCATGTATCTCATACATCTTAGATCTAAATTATTCAATTTTTTTAATTTTTGATTTTAGATCTAATCACATCTAATGTAAAATTTGAAATCATCTAATTATTAGATCAAAATTATATTAAAATTAGATCTAAATAATTATGGAATCTGACTCTAATACCAGTTGAAGAAAAAATCCTATTTTTTGGATCAAATTCGTTTAGATCTTGATTTGATCAAAAAAATATTTTTAAAATTTTTCTCTTAGATCCAAATCAAATTTATGATTTTTTAGATCTAATTTTATCGATCTAATAAAATAAAAATAAAATAAAATAAAATAGATCTAATTTAATTGTACCTTATTATGGATAATCCTATTATCCTATGATGATCCTGATATTTGCCTGAGGTTCTGGATGTAGCCATGCAAGCACCTGGCCTCTACCGATATTCACTTGGGTAGGATCTGGAGATCTTCTCCTTCTCAATCTGTGCTCCAAAAATCAGATCTGGATCTGATCTTGAAGGTCTTCAAAATACCTTTAGAAGATTAACTATTGTCTCATGCAGTAGTGCTGCCTTCTTCCTTTTCTGTCGCCTTTCTTTTGCTTGGATCGCACCAAACTGGAGCCTAAAACCTCTTGGGCATGGAGCGGAGAGAGAGAAGCAGAGGGTGGCATGGAGGAGGGAGAGGGGCTATGTGGCATGGGCAAAGGGTAGAAACTCTAAATCCTAAGTGCAGATAGGGTTTATATAGATCCTACTGCACCATGCAATGCCACATCATCTCGATCAATCATGGCTCTTTGTGTAATCAGATCTAAATCTGATTAGTGGGATGACTAAAGGAAAAATCTCAATTTTTGGGGTCAGGTTTGTTCATATCTAATTGGATCAAGAGAGATATTTTAAATTTTTTTTTTTGAATCAAGATCAGATCTGAGACATTTCAGATTTTATTTTATAGATCTAATAAAAATAAAAATAAATTAAAATAGATTTAATTTTGTATCTTATTGTTGGGTAATCAGATTACTCTATGATGATCCTGCTGATTGCTTGAGGTTCTGGATCTAGCCATGCAAGTGCTTGGCCTCTACCGATATCCACTTAGGTTGGATCTCAATATCTTCTTCTTCTTTATCACTTCTCCAAATATCAGATCTAGATCTGATTTGGAGGATCTTCAAAACTTCTTTTGAAGATCGAGTAACGTCTCTTGCTGCCTTCTTCCTTTCACGTCACCTTCCTCTTGCTTGGATCGCACCAAATTGGAGCCTAAATCCCCTTGGGCATCGAGAGGAGAGAGGGGACCTAAAGATGGCATGGAGGAGGGAGAGGGGCAGCCTTGTGGTGTGGGCAATGGTCTAAGCTCTCTAAAACTAGGCACAGATAGGGTTTATATAGACCCTGCTGTGCCATGTAGTGCCACATCATCCCGATCAATCACGTCGCTTCATGCAATCAGATCTAAATTTGATTGATGGGATGACATCACCTGATCCAATCAGATAAGAGCTCCTCTAAATCATCCTTAGATGGTGCCTAAGACAGGTCAAAGTCTAATCTTTGGTGCCACCTAGGTAGAAACCCCAAAGTAAATGGAGTCCCATTTGTATGGGACTCCAGGCACCTCTATCCATGGGCGCATGCCTCCCTAGGTGTGCACCCTTGGTCCACCTGCTTTTAGCAGGTTGACTGGTCCAAACTCAATCTCCTATGGGTGCATGACACATGGACAGATATCTAAGTGTCAAAGGTCAACGTTTGGTCAAAATCAAAAGACAAGAATTAGCAGGTGATGAAAAATGGTAGGTGTTGTCTCAAATTTATCTTATAAATTAAGACAGCCCTTTTCTAACATGGATAAGTTTCAGTCAGACCAAGCAAAGGTACCTAAGTGAGTGCAAACATATTTGGCTTATTCGAGATAACTTAAAATGATATTTGAAGGAGAACATTAGGCTCAATCGTATGCTAATACGATTTTCTTGAACCTAATTGAATCTTATTCAAATCAATTAAATTGGGTTTGTCCAACTGATGATGTCAAGATCCAAATCCTTATTTGTGTGACCTAGATAGGTTCAGTTCTATATGGTAATGGGATATGTTATGATTTCTATCATCGACATCATCGAAACACCTTTCGATGGATCAGAATTTTTTTGATTCAGATAACTAGAATGATCGATCATCCAAATCATCCTAATTGCTTCCAAAATCCACCAGTGACACCTAGTAGTACATGGTGGCAACCCATCAGAACTAAAAATGAACCTCTTGGTGCAGCTATCTCTATGATTAAGTTCTTCTATCTTGAGCCCTGATCAGATTAGGGTTAAGGTGAACTCGTCAAACCCTAATTTCTGTTATATGATTTAATCATTTGATTCAAGTCCGATGTGAAAACCTTAATAGAAACTCTTTCTATTATTTCACTCTGCCATGGCCATGGGCTTATGGACTTGATTCTCATGATCATCACAGGGCTACTCCTCATCTACCAAGATAGATAGATTCCCTCTTGGTGCAATCTAATTCCTACAATGAACATCTATAGCCAACATACACCTCAGGGTTCTGAATGGTTAGGAGATCGAGTCATGGTGTAGTCAAACTATAACATCCTCAAGGTGAACTACCGATGCACCTCAGGTCAAAGAATCAGACACAACACTACAGCTTCGAGCCAGTCATTGATGAGAAGGTAGACTTCCTTATGACCGCTCAAGGTGGTCATGCTCAGTGCCCTCGTTCTCTAACGAGTATTCATACTCTCGCTCTGGTGTCTCTACACCATAGACTTAAGACTCATCTACTATAAATAAGAGATTGTACACCAACCTTTCGGATCAATCACCATCCTCATGATGATCCTACGGTCGGGAGTATTTTATTTGTTAATAATAAAAATTCAAGTCTTGAATTTTCAACTCTTGTAAATAAGAACTATCATTACCATTAACTCAAGGGATGTATCATAGATGCTAAATACACATTATGATAGAAAATAATCCATTTTATTATTTATAGTAAAAATTATAATTTTTTCCTTACAAGTGTCAACCAATTTTGGCTTCTAGGACACACATATCTAACAAACTTCTACTTGACCTAAAGTCAGTTGGCTACAAATCAAAGTCCCATCTTCTCAAGGTGGGCTTCGATCTTCTTCTGGCCCAACGGCTTTGTAAGTGGATCTACCGCATTATCTATGGAGTCGACTCTCTTGACCTCGACGTAATCCTTCTCGAGGTAATCGCAAATGAGGTGATATCGCCATTTGATATACTTGGCTTTCTGATGAGACCTCGGCTCCTTAGCAAGGGTTATGGTGCCATTATTGTCATGGTATAGAGGAATTACATCTGATGGCATCACTCCAATCTCTGTGGCAAACTTCTTATACCAGAATGCCTTCTTCGTAGCTTCTGATACAGCATTCTGCTTCTATGATAAAATCTGCTATCACTATCAGCTTGAAACTCTTCCAACTGACAGCACCATGATTACACACAAATAGACTTCCAAATATCGACTTTCGATCATCTACATTGGACATAAAATCTGAGTCTATATACCCCTAGACTTGGAGTTTTCCATTATCAAAAACCAACAACATATCCTTAGTTCTTCTCAAGTACTTAAGAATACATTTTATAGAAGTTCAGTATTTTTCATCTGGATTCGACTGATATCTGCTCATGATACTCACAGCATGGGCAATATCAGGTTGTGTACATAACAAGGCATACATGAGGCTCCCTATTGATGAAGCATAAGGGATCTTGCTCATACGTTCTATTTCCTTAGGTGTGCTAGGGACATCTTTTTGGAAAGATGAATGCCAAGTCTGAAGGGTATCAAACCCCTCTTAGAATTTTTCATGCTAAACCTCTTTAGTACTTCCTCTATGTATATCTTCTATGAAAGTCCTAGCATCCTATTTGATCTATCTCTATAGACCTTAATTCCTAGAATATAAGATGCTGCTCCTAGATCTTTCATGGAGAATTCTATGGATAACCACATTTTAACCATGGTCAACATTAGAATATCATTCCTAATAAGAAGGATATCATCCATGTACAATATGAGGAAGACAATACCGCTCCTACTGATCTTTTTGAAGACACATGGTTCCTCCTCATTCTTGATGAAATCAAATAATTTGATCATATCACTAAAATGAGTATTCCAGCTCTGAGATGCTTGCTTAAGTTCATATATAGACCTTTGCAGCTTGCATACTTTATGATCAGTATCACTGGATGTGAAATCCAGTGGCTATTCCATATAGATATCTTTCTTAAGATATTCATTTAAGAATGCCATTTTTACGTCCATTTGCCATACTATCAAAATAGGGTGCAATAGCAGGCAATGTACGGATGAATTTAAGCATAGCTACTGACGAAAATGTATCTTGATAGTCAATGCCTTCTTCTTGACTATAATCTTTTGCCACTAATCTAGCTTTGAATGTCTCTACATTTTCATCTGCACCAATCTTTCTCTTATAGATCCATTTACACCCAATAGGTACTATACCTTCTGGTGGATCTACCAAGGCTCAAATTTGGTTTGAGTGCATCGAGTTAATTTCTGACTTCATTGCCTCTAACCATTTCTTGAAGTCAATATCTGATATCACCTCATTATAGGTTTTGGGATTATCACCTTGAACCCCATTACCTATGAGGAATATTTTCTCTATTTTCTCTAAAATAGTACCTAAGTACCTCTCAGGAGGATGGGAAACCCTTTTCGATCTATGAAGTGGAGGAGGTAGTGATTGTATTGGCTCAACCTGATTTGGTTCCATTTGGTCCTTAGCTCGTTGCTCTTGTGAGACTTTCTTCTCGAGCTTGATCTGCTTTTCAATGCCGCTATCTTGAATAAACTATTTTTCAAGAAAGATGGCATGTCGACTCAGAAACATATTATGATCTTCAGGAATGTAGAAATAATATCCTAATGACTCTTTAGCGTATCCTATAAATCGAGCTCCAAAGGATCTAAAGTCTTACTTGTCCGCTTGTTGTCTTTTGACATGAGCCGGACAATGCCAAATTCTGAGATAAGTCAGACTTGGTTTCTTACCATGCCATATCTCATACGGTGTGGTAGGAACGGTTTTAGAAGGAACCCTATTCAATAAGTATATTACAGTTAACAAACTATGTTCCCAAAGAAAATCAGAAAGGTCTGTGAAGCTCATCATGGATCGGACCATATCTAATAGGATCCGATTCCTCCATTCTGAAACTCTATTGAGTTGAGGTGTTCCAGGTAGAGTCCATTGAGAGACTATGCCATTTTTCTTGAGATAGTCCAGGAATTCCTGACTAAGATATTCACCTCCTTGATCTGATCGAATAATCTTAATGGATTTTTTAGTTTGCTTTTTTACTTCATGTCTGAATTTCTTGAACTTTTAGAAAGCTTCAGACTTATGTCTCATAAGATACACATACCCGTACCTAAATAAATTATCAGTAAAAGTTATGAAGTAGACAAAGTTGCCTCTAGCCGGCACATCATATGGGCCGCACACATCAGTATATACTAAGGCAAGAAGATCCGTGGCCCTTTCCCTATGTCCTACAAAAGGAAGCTTAGTCATTTTGCCATGAAGATAGGATTCACAAATTGGATATGACTCGAAAGTCAATGGACTCAATAGCTCGATTTTCTCCAATTTGTTAACCCTATCTTCTGCTATATGACCTAGTCTTAGGTGCCATAGATACCTATCATTTGGACTATCCCTAGGTCATTTCATGGCATTCACATTTTGCTCAATATTAAAAATAGATACATCAATATGTAACTGGTAAAGATCGTTAATAAGAAAACCACTTGTAATTTTATTTCTTTCATAAAGAATATTATAATGGTCCATAAGAAAACTAATTACATAGCCTTCTAGTGCTAGGCATGAAATAGAAATCAAATTCTTACTTGCTGTAGGCACATAATAACAATCTTTTAATACTAAGTCTAAACCAGATGGTAGTCGAAGAAGGTATGTTTCCATGGCCATAGCAGCAACTCTTGCTCCATTTTCAACATGTAGGATCATCTCACCATCCCTCAGCCTCCTGCTATCCTCAAGACCCTGCATGGAAGTGCACAAATGAGCACTAGAACCAAAGTCAAGCACCCAACTGGATGCAAAAAAAACCATAAGGTTAGACTCAATAACAAGCATACCTCTAGAAGGACCTGCCTCCTTATCCTTCAGGGTGGCCAGGTAAGTAGGGTAGTTCCGCTTTCAGTGGCTCAGTATTGCAATGAAAAAACTTTTCTTTATCAGCGGCCTTTTTTTTCAGCTCTGCCTTTTTCTTCTTTTCTCTTTCCACCTTTTGCTTTTTTACAGACTTCTTCTTCTTTCCAAAAAAATTTTCTTTTGGAAGAAGTCCGTTCCATAGGAAGCACTGAGCCTTTAGAATCTTTCATAAACAGCTTAGTAGTAACCAGCATGTTCATAAGCTCAGCTAGGGAATTATAAAGTTTATGCATATGGTAGTTCATGATGAACTGCCTATATGCATCAGTCAAAAATTGTAGAATTATATCATTCTGTAGATCCAGGTCCAACTTCACTTCGAGCTTCTCAAGCTCTTCCAAATCTTTGATCATCATCAGACAATGATCTTGGATTGACTGCCCATCATGCATTTTAGCCTTGAATAGTCGTTTTGTGACTTGATACTTGGCTCTGTTCGCTAAACATCTCTTGTAAGTGAGCCAACATTTGGTGGGCAGTCTTGATATTTCATGTTGGTGCTGAAGCTCATCAGACATCGAGCCCAACATATAGTATCTGACCTTGTTATCTTCATCCATCCACTTATCAAGAGACGCTCTTTGTTCAGCGGATGGACGAGCTGATAAGGTGGAATGGTTTTGATTCAATACATGAGTTAACTTCTCAGAATTCAAAATAATTTTGAAGTTTTAGAGCCAATCCTTGTAATTGGGTTCGGTTAGTCTATGGGTGTCTAGGATACGTGCTAGTGGATTGGACGCAAATATTTTTCTATAGAGAGTCAAAGTTTCTAATTAGATATTGTAATTATGATTTGATCAATTTATTTAAAAATTTTATTTTTAAATAAATTAGCTTTCATTATTTTTTTGGATCCCTACACTTCCTCTGTAGAGATGCGAAAATCTTCATGATTAATGATTTCTAGTGGGTGGTGCGATCCCACCAACTGACTCATCCCCTCACCTAATAATTATTGATTATGGGTTAGCTAATGAGTGAAGAACTCTTGTTCAATGATTTTCTAATCATGGTGCAGCCAAACTTGATCTTTAATTCATGAATCTCATCATGCCCAAAATATTGATCCACTCCTTAATTAAGTCAGACCCACCATTTACATAGATTAGATTCCTAATTGAGTCTTCATCGTATTCAAAATATTGAGCCCAATCCATCCTCTAATCCATAGCATCCAATGCCTAATAGATATGGTAGCATCTTTTTGGTGCAACTGAACCACTGTAATAGTCGAGAACAATCAACCCCAGAAAGGGCCCGCACATCTACAATGGTGGAAGACCTTAGACTTAATCATTTTTTAGGGAGATTTGATTTAGGTCTCATTAAACTAGACTTGACATAGTCATAACCATTATGACTAATCTTATGGCATGGGTTAGCTCGGATTATTGACCACCTTAGATCAGGACTGAGCCAATAAATATGGCCAACTAAGTGAGATCGGTGGAAGGGATATGCCATTAACAAGATAAGGATGCATTCGAGTCGAGTAGCTCCCAATTAAAAACCAGTCGATCGTATCTGCCAAACTTATCTTAGACACCAAATTATTAAGCTCGGGTTAATCTACAATCCAGACTCTAACCACTGAGCCTAATTAGGTCTTAGCTTGATTAATCACTTATGTGACTCGATCTTGACCTAGACTTAATCCTATTATGCTGGTCAATTTAAGCACTCTTGATCCCATCTAACCAACTCTTGATTTGGTTTGATCAACCGCTTAGACCTAATTAAGATACCCAAGCCTGAAACCAATTTTATGAATATATTTTAGATCTTAAATTCTTAATTTTAGATTTAACATATTTCATAATCTTAATTCTTAATTAAGTTTAGGGTTCACAAACAAAATATGTAAATAAAATTCTAGGGTTTCAGGATCTAGGGTTTTGCAGAAAATAAGTTCTTGATTTCTAATTAAGGGTGAACATAGAGCACCCCTACACATCATAAGAACATCCCATCGAATGAGAGGAGAGGGTATTTAAGTCCTACTTTGCTCTTATGATCGGACGGCCAAGGGGAACGCCATAATCAAAAATATAAAAACTACAAAACTAGTTAGATCTACATCATATATCTCATATATAAAAATTAATCTAACTATAAACCTATTTTGCATACATCTGATATTTCATATCGTGCATGTTTTTAGATCTAAATTATCTCATAATTCATCTAAAAGATTAAATTTAAATTGATCTCATCAAAATAAATTCTATTCTAGATAATTATGTAGAACTATTCTACAACTAGTCTAAACATGCATTCATCATATCTCATATGAACCAAAAATTAAATATTTTTTTTTTATTTTTTAGATCTTATTATAATATTTATAATATCAAAAATTAATAAATAAATTAATCTAAAATTATAATTTAATCAAATTAAATTATGATCATGCAGGACTATATATAGAATAATTCTATTCTACAACTAGTCATGCATCTTGTAGAACTTAGATCTAAATTATTTAATTTTAATTTTTTTTAATTTCAGATCTAATCACATCTTATGTGATATCTAAAATTATATAATTATTAGATAAAAAATAAATTTAAATTAGATCTAAATAATTTATGAGAACCTAGCTCTGATACTAGTTGAACGAAAAATCCCAGTTTCCTAGGTCAGGTTCATTCAGATCTGATTGGATCAAGAGAGATATTTTAAAAGTTTTATCTTTTAAATCTAGATCAAATTTAGGATATTTTAGATTTAATTTTATAGATCTAATAAAAATAAAAATAAATTAAAATATATTTAATTTTGTACCTTGTTGTTGGGTAATCAGATTATTCTATGATGATCTTACTGATTGTCTGAGGTTCTGGATCTAGCCATGCAAGTGCCTGGCCTCCACCAATATTCACTTAGGTTGGATCTAAAGATTTTCTCTTTTTTTATCACTTTTCTAAATATCAAATCTGAATCTAATTTGGAAGATCTTCAAAACTCCTTTTGAAGATTAGGTATCGTCTCTTGCAATAGTGTTGCCTTCTTCCTTTCTCGTCATCTTTCTCTTATCTGGATCAGACCAAACTGGAGCCCAAATCCCCTTAGGCATAGAGAGGAGAGAGGGGACCTAAAGATGGCATGGAGGAGAGAGAGGAGCAGCCTTATAGCATGGGCAATGGTCTAAGCTCTCTGAAGCTAGGCACAGATAAGGTTCATATAGACCCTGCTGCGCCATGTAGTGCCACATCATCTCGGTCAATCACATCGCTTCATGCAATCAGATCTAAATTTGATTGGTGGAATGATATCACCTAATCCAATCAGATAAGAGTCCCTCTAAATCATCCCTAGATGGCATCTAAGATTGATCAAAGTCTAATCTTTGGCACCACCTAGGTAGAAACCCCGAAGTAACTGAAGTCCCATCTGCATGGGAGTCCAAGTGCCTCTATCCATGGATGCACACCTCCCTGGGCATGCACCCTTGATCCACATGCTTTTAGCAGGTTGACTGATCCAAAATCAATCTCCTATGGATGCATGATACATGGGCAGATGTCTATGTATCAAAGGTCAACATTTGACCAAAGTCAAAAAACAAGAATTAGCAGGTGATGAAAAATGGCAGGTGTTATCTCAAATTTATCTTATAAATTAAGACAATCCTTTTCTAACTTGGATAAGTTTCAGTCAGACCAAGTAAAGGTATCTGAGTGAGCACAAACATATTTAGCTCATTCGAGACAACTTAAAATTATAATTGAAGGAGAATATTAGGCTCAATCGTGTGCTAGCACGATTTTTTTGAACCTAATTGAATCTTATTCAAATTAATTGAATTGGATTAGTTTAATTGATGATATTTAGATCCAAACTCTTATTTGTGTGATCTAGTTAGGTTCAGCTCTGTATGATAATGGGATATGTCACGATCTCTATCATCGACATCATTGAAACACCTTTCGATGGATTAGAACTTTTCTGATTCAGATAACTAGAATGATCGATCATCCAAACCATCCTAATTGCTTCCAAAATCCATAAGTGACACCTAACAGTATATGGTGGCAACCCATTAGAACTAAAAATGAAGCTTTTGGTGCAACTACCTAGGTGATTAAGTTCTTTTATCTTGAGCCTCAATCAGATTAGGGTTAAGGTGAACTCGTTAAACCCTAATTTCTGTCATATGATTTAATCATTTGATTCAAGTCCAATATGAAAATCTTAATGGAAACTCTTTCTATTATTTTACTCTGCCATAGCAATGGGCTTACAGACTTGATTCTCATGATTATCATAGGGCTGCTCCTCATCTACCGAGGTAGATAAATTTCCTCTTGGTGCAATCCAATTTCTATAATAAACTTGCTATAGCCAACATACACCTCAGGATTTCGAATGGCTAGGAGATCGAGTCATATGTAGTCAAACTATAACACCCTCAAGGAGAACTATTGATACATCTTAGGTCAAAGAACCAGATACACCACTGCAGCTTTGAGCCAGTCATCGATGAGAAGGTAGACTTCCTTATGACTACTCGAGATGGTCATGCTCAGTGCCCCTATTCTCTAACGAGTACCTATACTCTCACTCCAATATCTCTATACCATAGACTCAAGACTCATTTACTATAAAGAAGTGATTGTATACCAACCTTCTGGATTAATTACCATCCTCATGATGATCCTACGGTCGAGAGCATTTTATGAGTTAATAATAAAAATTTATATCTTGAATTTTCAACTCTTGAAAATAAGAACTATCATTACCATTAACTCAAGGGATGTATCACAGACACTAAATACACATTATGATAGAAAATAACCCATTTTATTATTTATAGTCAAAATTATAATTTTGTCCTTAGAAGTGTATAATAAGTGATAGCCAATTCTGGCTTCTAGGGCACACATATCTAACAATGACATCATCTGATCCAATCAGATTAGAGTTCCTCACAAACCTCCTTAGGTGGCGCCAAGACTGATCAAAGAAGAGTCTTTGGCGCCACCCAAGTAGAGAGCATGAAGCAACCTGGAGTCCCATCTGTATGGGACTCCAGGCATCATCCTCTTTGGGTGCACTCCTTCCTATGCATGTGCCCCCTCCCTTTCTTCTTTTTAGCAGGAGGACAAAGCCCCATCTTCTCTCCTATGGGTGCATGACACATGGGCAGATGTTTATGTGTCAAAGGTCAACGTGCAGGAACCTCTTATCTTCCATCTTCAACGTTCAAGAACCTCTTGCCTTCATCAAATCTTCTACTGACTTATAAACCCTACATCGAATTATAAATATGATAAGGACTTTCGGTATCTAATACCCAGGCAGTATTATCACAAATTAAGAAGTTACAAGGTGTTATCATATAATTATCTTGTCTAGCAATTGATTCCTTCTTCCTCAACCTGTTCGGGTCTAATGAGGTAATGTACTAAGGGCAATTCTTCTTCCAGTGCCCCTGCTTCTTGCAAAAGAAGCACTCCACTTGGCTCTGGTCTGGCTTGTGCTTCTTAGTTTGACCTTGTGTAGAAGTTCCAATATGCGGTTGCACCTTCTTGTTCTTCTTCTTCTTATTCTTCTTTCCTTTCTTAAAGGGTTGACAAGTAGAAGAAGATCCTCCCACTACATTCACCATCTTCTTATGGAGCTGGTGATCCTTCTCAAAGTTCTATAACAACCCCAATAAACCATGAAAGTTTACTGTAGGTTTTGTCATTCGAAAATGAGTAAGGAAGGGAAGGAAGGACTTGGGCAAAGAATTAAGGATTGCAACCTTCCGTAGCTGCTCGTGCAAAAAAAAGTTCAGCTTACTCAAGCGCTCAATCATCTCGATCATGTACAATATATGATCAATGATTGAGGTCTCATCCCTTATTTGAGCATTGAAAATGATACAACTAGTCTTGTGCCTCTCAATATTGTTAGGTGTGCCAAAGGAGTCGTTCAACATTTGAAGCATCTCTGAAGGCTGGTTATTTTTGAACCTATGGCCGAACTCATCACTCATTATCGCCAGCATGATGCACCAAATGGTGGTGCGGTCATTGAGCAACTTTTGGTAAGTATCTCGAACCACTCCTCTAGCATTTAGAGCTAGCCCCTCAGGTGCCAGATCAGTCAATACATACAAGATCCACTTATGCTTCAGGATAATTTTTAATTTTTGATACCAGCTATAGAAGTTGAGTCCTATTAATTTATCATTATCTAACAATGATCGGAGCGACAGGGTAGTAGCCATATCTGCATTAAGAAAAATAAAACCTAATTAGTATATGAATTATTAATCCTAAAGACTTGGACCTTAGTCTAAAGCTCCTTCCACTATTTTATACAAATTGATAGCCTTTATTTTCAATTCGAGGAATTACTTTAATTTCTTAGTGTATACTAGAATCTACACAGACTACATACGAGCCCAACTTTAGTTGGTCAATCCATGTACATCTATGGATAGGTTCATAACCAATTATTTTTCTAAACAACTTTTAGTATTTTAATTTTGCCCCGGAAACCTAATCAGTAGGCTTTGGCCTTTACTGAAAAGATCCGATTAGGTCCAACCATTAGCATGACCATATTTGATGCATCAGACCAATAAATGATCAGGCCCAACTTTAGTCGGCCAACCTAACCACCATTAGAAAGACACAAGCAAATCATCATATTATGAATGATAATTCCATTAGTCAATAAGCACTAGGCCTTTGGGCCTCCAATGATTATTAAACTAATGAACTCATTATCAGTCAAGTTAATAGGAGGCTATGACCTAGTTATCATTATAACTATTTTATTTTTAAAAATCTACTAATTTTAGAGAATTTGGTTAACTCATTTTTTAAAGAGAATTGACCAGCTAATTTTGATCTTTCCACTTGAAGGAAAAATCGGGTTTTTCTATCATAGGATGCATATGATCGGATTAGATTTGCAGCAAAATAATTTTAAAATTTTTCTATGATCCAATCTGATTTGAGAGTTCTTAGATTTAATTATATTTATTTAAAATTAGAAGTAAAATAAAAACAAAAATAATGATAATAATTATCACCTAATTGGATAAATCGTTTACCTGTTGTGATGATTTGATGATTGATCCAAGATTCTGATTGAGCCACGCATGCATCCAATCTCTATCGATATTCACTTAAGTCAGATCTAAAAATCTCCTCCTTCTGGATCTGATCTTTAAAGATCAGATCTGATGTCTTCCCATAGAGCCTTCAAATCAAACTTTGAGGATTGTGCATTTGTCTCACGAACACCATCATCTCTCGCTAATCTTTGCACCAATGGAACTTGATCTTTGCTCACAAGTTTGTCCCAACTCTTTGGCATGGATAAGAGAGAGAGGATCAGATGAGGAAGGCATGGAGATGGAGATTTTGGTAGGACTTCATCATAAAGAAATTGTGATACACAACAGCTTGCGTAGGGCCCTATTTATAGACCTAGTCAAGAGTCCCTTCGCATATGACTTTGAACAGGTCAAAGTCAACATGCAGAAGGACTCTCCCATGATCTCCATGCCCCACACCACCCTTTTAGATTTTTTTCACACAAAAATAAGGAAAAATGGCATGGAACAATTTTGGAATAAGAGAAAGTTTGCGCACAACTCTTATCTCCCAAGAGTTTGAACTATTCAAACTTTTGACCCATTCAAACTTGATTTGAATAGGACGCCTCCATACATATCCATAAGGGTGCACACCATAAGGGGTGTGGCCTTCTTTTCCTCACGTAAATCCCATATGGATGTGCACCATCAAATAAATTCTAAGGGGCGCATGCCATATCTCTTCTTTCCTGCAAACTTGTCAACATTTGACCCTTGTCATGCTCCCATCTCATAAGATTCAAGACAAGCATTTTTCAAGTCCCATCCAATGAATTTATGTCAAGTCCTAATCATGTTAGAACAAGTCTTGATCAAGTCAGGACTCGGTCCAGTCAAATCAAGAAAAATCCATCTAGAATTTTCAGGAGAGGCTTGTCCAAATTTCACCTCATGATTTTTGGATACGCCCTAGTCTGGCAAAGACAACCCTTATCTTGTTCCCATCTTATGAGATTTAGGATAAGCCTTGATCATGCTAGGATAAGGTCCAGTCAGATCAAGACAAATTTTCACAAAGTTCTCGGATGAACCTTGTTCAAATAGTTTCAGAAATTAGCAGGTCTTATCCTATTTCCATCTGATGGATTAGGATAAGCCTAGATTAGGTTAGGACAAGACTTTTCTGACCTGGACAAGTTTTAGTCAGACTAGGATAGAGCCATACAAGGCTCTTGGATGAGCCAAATCTAATTTAGCTCAATCAAGATGAACTAGAAAGATGATAGAAGGAGAATATTAGGTTCAGTCATGTGCTAGCATGATTTTTTTGAACCTAATTGGATCTAATCCAAATCGATCGGACTGAATTAGCTCAATTGATGACATCTAGATCCAAAACCCTATTTGTAAAATCCAATTAGGTTCAGTTCTGTATAGTAATGGGACATGTCGTGATCTCCATCAATGACATCATCGAAACACCTTTCAATAGATCAGAACTCTTTCGATTCACCCAATTAGAATCATCGATCATCAAGATAATTGTAATCAGTCCCAAAATCCACTAGTGACACCTAGCAGTATATGGTGGCAACCCATCAGAATCGAAAAGTGATCCTCTCGGTGTATCTATCTATGTGATTGGATTCTTCTATCATGAGCCCCGATAGGATTAGGATTAAGGTGAACTTGTCAAACCCAACACCCATCATATGAATGAATCATTAAATTTGAGTTCGATATAAAATACTAATAGAAACTCCTTTCTATTATTTAACACTACCATGGCCATGGGTTATAGGATCTGATCTCATGATCATCATAGGACCACTCCTCTACCGATGTTGATAGATCCCATCTTGGTGTGATCCAATTTCTACAATGAACATGCTACAGCCAACATACATCTCAGGATTCTGAATGGCTAGGAGACCAAGTTATGGTGTAGTCAAACTATAACACTCTGAAGGTGAACTAGCGATATACCTTAGGTCAAAGAAGCAAACACACGCTACAGCATCGAACTAGTCATCGACGAGAAGGTAGGCTTCCTTATAATTGTTCGAGGTGGTCATACTCAGTGCTCTTATTCTCAACAAGTATCTATACTCTCACTCCGATGTCTCCATATCGTCAACTCAAGACTCATCTATCCTAAAAAAATGATTGTACATCAATCTTCCAGATCAATCACCATCCTCATGATGATCCTACAATCGAGAGCAGTTTATGAGTTAATTATGATAACTCATGCCTTAAATTCTTAGCTCTTAAGAATATATGTTATCATGCCTATTAACTTAATAGATGTATCACAAATACCTTATACACAATGTGATAGAATAAATAATCTTTTAATTAATTTTAAGTCAAAATTATAAAAAATTTTCTAGAAAGTATTTAACAAGTATCGTTCAATCTGGCTTTTAGGATACCATCTAACAAACTCTCATTTGACCTAAAGTCAATTAGCTACAAATCTAAGTCCCATCATCTTAAGGTGGGCTTGAATCTTCTGTGGGCCTAAAGGCTTCGTTAGTGGGTCAACTGCATGGTCTGCGGAGTCGACTCTCTTAACCTCGATGTGTTCCTTCTCGAGGTAATCATAGATGAGGTGGAACCATCTTCTTAAAACTCTTCCAACTTATAGTACCATCATTGCATAGGAACAAACTTTCAGATGTCGACTTTCGATCATCTATGTCGGACATAAAGTCTAAGTCTACATAGCCCTGGATCTGGAGTTTACCATGCTGAACCTCTATAGCACCTTCTCTATGTGAAAGACCCAGCATCCTCTTTAGTCTATCTTTATAGACCTAAAATAAAGGATGGCTTACCTAGGTCTTTCAGAAAAAATTTCTTAGATAACCATACTTTGACCTATGTCAGCATGAAAATATCATTCCTAATCAGAAGGATGTCATCCATATATAATACAAGAAAGACAACAACGCTCCCGTTGACCTTCTTAAACTTACTTAATTTTTCTTCATTCTTGATGAAACCAAATGATTTGATTACATCAAGCATTTCAACTTTGAGATGCTTGCTTAAGTCCATAGATGAACCTTTGTAGCTTACAGACGTTTGTGATCATCATCATTAGATATGAAAATAAAATGGCTGTTCCATAAATATCTTTCTCAAGATATCTATTTATGAACTCCATGAAGGAAAATCCTGATTTTCCGATCCAGGTTCGTTCAGATCTGATCAGATCAAGAGATATATTTCAAAAATTTTTCTCTTGATCCCAATCAAATCTTGATATATTTCAGATCCGATTCTTATTATTTTAATAAAATAAAATTAAAAGATAAATTAAATTAAATTTAATTTACCTGATCTGGGTAATCCTATTACCCTGTTGATGATCCTGTTTGCAGTGGAAGGTTCTGGATCTTAGCCACGCAAGCGCCTAGCCTCTATCGGTATCCATTCGGGTTGGATCTGGAGATCCTCTTCTTCTCTATCACACCTCCAAAAATTAGATCTGGATCTGATCTGGAGGATCTTCAAAACTCTTTTGAAGATGAGCAGTCGTCCTTTGCAGCAGCGCAGCCTTCTTATTTTGATCGCTTTCTTTGATCTGAATCGCACCAACCAAGGTCCAAAACTCCTTTTGAACGTGGAGAGCAAGGGGAGAAGAGACTATGGCATGAAGAAGGAGGGGAGAGGCAGCCTTGGGGTGTGGAGAAACTCTGATCTCATCATATCTCTATATCTCATACCAATCTGAGTTGGATACAGGGTCTTATTTATAGACTAGCTGTGATCCAACTCCTCTTCTTCCCAACCAATCACAACCCTTTATGAAATCAGATCTAAATCTGATTGGTGGGAATAGAGTCCCTTGGATTCCTCCTTAGAGGGCGCCTAGGATCAGTCAAAGTTGGTTCTTAGAAGAACTCTAATTCGGAATCCAAAAAGGAGATGGAGTCCTTGTCCAACAAGGACTCCTAGGCGCCTCCAACTTGGGCACACGCCTAGGGTGGCATGCGCCCTTCTCCTTGCCAGGTTCTGGCAGGGGGACAGGCCCCCACCAGCCCTCCAATAGGTGCATGACATGTGGTCAAAAGTCAAAGTGTCAATGGTCAACGTTTGACCAGTCAAAGGTAGACTTTTGACCAAAGTCAAAGAACAAGAAATGGCAGGTGACCAAAAATGGCAGGTAGTGTCTTACAAATAAGACAACCTTTTCTGACTTGGACAACCTCCAGTCAGACCATATGAAGGCCTCTGATTGAGCACAAACTCCTTTGGCTCAAACAGGACAACTTATTTATGATAGCAAAAGAAGAACGTTAGGTTCAATCGAGTGCTAGCACGATTTCCTTGAACCTAATTGAATCTCATTCAGATCAATTGAACTAGATCAGTTCAATTGATGATCACCAGATTCAAACCCTTGTTTGTGTGACCCAGTTAGGTTCAGTTCTGTATGGTAATGGGATATGTCATGATCTCTATCATCGACATCATCGAAACTCCTTTCGATGGATCAGAACTCTTCTGATTCGAACAGCTAGAATGATCGATCATCTAAATCATTCTAATTGCTCCCAAAATCCACCAGTGACACCTAGCAGTATATGGTGGCAACCCATCAAAGCTGAATGCGAACCTCTTGGTGCAGCTACCTGTGTGATTAAGTTCTTCTATCTTGAGCCCCGATCAGATTAGGGTTAAGGTGAACTCGTCAAACCCTAGTCTCTGTCATATGATGTAATCATTCGATTCGAGTCCAATGTGAAAATCTAAATAGAAACTCTTTCTATTATTTCACTCTACCATGGCCATGGATTTCTGGACTTGATTCTCATGATCATCATAGGGCTACTCCTCTACCACCGAGGTAGATAGATTCCATCTTGATGCAATCCAGTTCCTACAATGAACATGTCATAGCCAACATACACCTCAGGGTTCCATATGGCTAGGAGACCGAGTAATGGTGTAGTCAAACTATAACACCCTCAAGGTGAACTGCCGATGCATCTCAGGTCAAAGAACCAGACACACTACTGCAGCATCGAGTCAATCATTGACGAGAAGGTAGACTCCCTAATGACTACTCGAGGTGGTCACGCTCAGTGCCCTCATTCTCTAACGAGTACCTGTACTCTCGCTCTGGTGTCTCCACACCGTAGACTCAAGACTCATCTACTAAAGAGAAGCGATTGTACACCAACCTTTCGGATCAATCACCATCCTCGTGATGATCCTATGGTCGGGAGCAATTTATGAGTTAATAATGATTATTCATGTCTTAAATTTTCAACTCTTGAAAATATGAATTATCATTATCATTAACTCAAAGGATGTATCACAGACACTAAATACACATATGTGATAGAAAATAATCCATTTTATTGATTTTAGTCAAAATTATAATTTTGCCCCTAGAAGTGTATTACAAGTGTCAGCCAATTCTGGCTTCTAGGGCACATATATCTAACAATCTCCCACTTGTCCTAAAGCCAATTGGCTATAAGTTTAAGTCCCATCTTCTCAAGATGGGCTTCGATCTTCTGCTGGCCCAACGGCTTTGTAAGTGGGTCTGCCACATTATCTGCGGAGTCGACTCTCTTGACCTCGACGTAACCCTTCTCGAGGTAATCGCGGATGAGGTGGTATCGCCGCTCAATATGCTTGGATTTCTGGTGAGACCTCGGCTCCTTAGCAAGGGCTATGGCGCCATTGTTGTCGCAGTATAGAGGAATGGCATCTGATGGCATTACTCCGATTTCTGCAGCAAACTTCTTGTACCAGAATGCTTCCTTCGCAGCTTCTGATGCAGCGATATATTCTGCTTCCATGGTGGAATCTGCTATCACCATTTGCTTGGAACTCTTCCAGCTGATAGCTCCACCATTGCACACAAACAGACTCCTAGATGTCGACTTTCGATCATCTATATCAGACATGAAGTCCGAGTCTGTGTATCCCTGGACCAGGAGTTCTCCGTTACCAAAGACCAGCATCATATCCTTAGTTCTTCTCAAGTACTTAAGGATACATTTCACAGAAGTCCAGTGTTCTTCACCTGGATTTGACTGATATCTGCTTGTGACACTCACAGCATGGGCTATATCAGGTCGTGTACATAGCATGGCATACATGAGGCTCCCTATTGCAGAAGCATAAGGGATCTTGCTCATGCGTTCTATTTCCTCAGGTGTGCTGGGGCACATCTTCTTGGAAAGATGAATACCATGTCTGAAGGATATTAATCCCCTCTTAGAGTTTTCCATACTAAACCTCTTTAGTACTTTCTCTATGTACATCTTCTGTGAAAGTCCTAGCATCCTATTCGGTCTATCTCTATAGACCTTAATTCCTAGAATAAAGGATGCTTCACCTAGGTCTTTCATGGAGAATTCCTTGGACAACCACATCTTGACTGATGTCAACATGGGAATATCATTCCCAATAAGGAGGATGTCATCCATGTACAATACGAGGAAGACAACAGCGCTCCCACTGACCCTTTTGAAAACACATGGTTCCTCTTCGTTTTTGATGAAACCAAACATTTTGATCACATCATTGAAACGAGTGTTCCAGCTCCGAGATGCTTGCTTAAGTCCATATATGGACCTTTGCAGCTTGCAAACCTTGTGATCAACATCACTGGATGTGAAACCTAGCGGCTGTTCCATATAGATATCTTCCTCAAGATATCCATTTAGGAATGCCGTTTTCACGTCCATTTGCCATATTTCATAATCGAAATAGGCTGCAACGGCAAGCAATGTGCGGATGGATTTTAGCATAGCTACCGGAAAAAAGGTATCCTGATAGTCAATGCCTTCACGTTGACTATAACCTTTTGCCACCAGTCTAGCCTTGAATGTCTCCACATTCCCATCTGCACCAATCTTTCTCTTGAAGATCCATTTACACCCAATAGGTACTATACCTTCTGGTGGATCTACCAAGGTCCAGACTTGGTTTGAGTGCATCGAGTCGATCTCTGACTTCATTGCCTCAAGCCATTTCTCGGAGTCGATATCTG
>QRFJ01001881.1:48097-130917 GCA_006176705.1 Cocos nucifera | reverse complement strand
CATTTCACAGAAGTCCAGTGTTCTTCACCTGGATTTGACTGATATCTGCTTGTGACACTCACAGCATGGGCTATATCAGGTCGTGTACATAGCATGGCATACATGAGGCTCCCTATTGCAGAAGCATAAGGGATCTTGCTCATGCGTTCTATTTCCTCAGGTGTGCTGGGGCACATCTTCTTGGAAAGATGAATACCATGTCTGAAGGGTATTAATCCCCTCTTAGAGTTTTCCATACTAAACCTCTTTAGTACTTTCCTCTATGTACATCTTCTGTGAAAGTCCTAGCATCCTATTCGGTCTATCCCTATAGACCTTAATTCCTAGAATAAAGGATGCTTCACCTAGGTCTTTCATGGAGAATTCCTTGGACAACCACATCTTGACTGATGTCAACATGGGAATATCATTCCCAATAAGGAGGATGTCATCCACGTACAATACGAGGAAGACAACAGCGCTCCCACTGACCCTTTTGAAAACACATGGTTCCTCTTCATTTTTGATGAAACCAAACATTTTGATCACATCATTGAAACGAGTGTTCCAGCTCCGAGATGCTTGCTTAAGTCCATATATGGACCTTTGCAGCTTGCAAACCTTGTGATCAGTATCACTGGATGTGAAACCTAGCGGCTGTTCCATATAGATATCTTCCTCAAGATATCCATTTAGGAATGCCGTTTTCACGTCCATTTGCCATATTTCATAATCGAAATAGGCTGCAACAGCAAGCAATGTGCGGATGGATTTTAGCATAGCTACTGGGAAAAAGGTATCCTGATAGTCAATGCCTTCACGTTGACTATAACCTTTTGCCACCAGTCTAGCCTTGAATGTCTCCACATTCCCATCTGCACCAATCTTTCTCTTGAAGATCCATTTACACCCAATAGGTACTATACCTTCTGGTGGATCTACCAAGGTCCAGACTTGGTTTGAGTGCATCGAGTCAATCTTCTGACTTCATTGCCTCAAGCCATTTCTCGGAGTCGATATCTGATATCGCCTCGTTGTAGGTTTTGGGATCATCACCATGAGCACCATTACCTATGAGGAACATTTCCTCTACATCCTCTGAAATAATACCTAAGTATCTTTCAGGGGGACGGAAAACTCTTTTCCGATCTACGAGGTGGAGGAGGTAGTGTTCTTATTGGCTCAACCTGATTTGGTTCCACTTGGTCCTTAGCTCGTTTCTGCTTGTGAGACTTTCTCATCAAGCTTAATCTGCTTTCCAATGCCGCTATCTTGAATAAACTATTTTTCAAGAAAGATGGCATGTCGACTCACAATCACATTGTGGTCTTCTGGAATGTAGAAATAGTATCCTAATGACTCTTTAGGATATCCTATGAATCGAGCTCTAAAGGACCTAAACTCTAACTTGTCCGCTTGTTGTCTTTTGACATGAGCCGGACAACCCCAAATTCTGAGATGACTCAGACTTGGTTTCTTACCGTGCCATATCTCATACGGTGTGGTAGGAACGGTTTTAGAGGGAACCCTATTCAGTAAATAGATTGAAGTTAATAATGAATGTCCCCAAAGAAAATCAGGGAGGTCTGTGAAGCTCATCATGGATCGAACCATATCCAATAGAGTCCGATTTCTCCGTTCTGAAACCCCGTTGAGTTGAGGTGTTCCTGGTGGAGTCCATTGAGAGACTATGCCATTTTCCTTAAGATAGTCTAGGAATTCTCCGGCTAAGGTATTCACCTCCTCGATCTGATCGAAGAACCTTAATGGGTTTTTCCAGTTTGTTTTTCTACTTCATGTCTGAATTCTTTGAACTTTTCAAAAGCTTCAGACTTGTGTCTCATAAGATACACATACCCATACCTAGACAGATCATCGGTAAAGGTAATGAAGTAGACAAAATTGCCTCTAGCCGGCACATCAAATGGGCCGCACACATCAGTATGTACTAGGGCAAGGAGATCTGTGGCCCTCTCCCCATGTCCAACAAAAGGGAGTTTAGTCATTTTGCCTTGAAGACAAGATTCACAAGTTGGATATGACTCAAAAGTCAATGGACTCAATAGCCCATTTTTCTCCAATTTGTTGATCCTATCTTCTGCTATATGACCTAATCTCAGGTGCCATAGATATCTGTCGTTTGGACTATCCCTAGGTCGTTTGGCATTCACGTTTTGCTCGATAGTTAGAACAGGTACATCAATATGTAGCTGATAAAGACCATTAATAAGGAAACCATTTGCAATTTTATTTCTTTCATAAAGAATGTTACAATGGTCCTTAAAGAAGGTGATCACATAACCTTCTTGTGCTAAGCATGAAACAGAAATCAAATTCCTGCTAGCTGCAGGCACATAATAACAGTCTTTCAAAACTAAGTCTAAACCAGATGGTAATCGCAAGAGGGTATGTTCCCACGGCTACTGCAGCAACTCTTGCTCCATTACCGACGCGTAGGATCATGTCTCCATCCCTCAGCCTCCTGCTATCCTCAAGACCCTGCATAGAAGTGCACAGATGAGCACTAGAACCAGAGTCAAGCACCCAACTGGATGCAGAAGAAACCGTAAGGTTAGACTCAATAACGAGCATACCTCCAGAAGGACCTTCCTTCTTGTTCTTCAGGGTGGCCAGGTAAGTAGGGCAGTTCCGCTTCCAATGGCCGTCGCTGTTGCAATGGAAACACTTTCCTTTGCCATCGGCCTTTTTCTTCGATTCTGCCTTCTTCTTCTTTGATCCTTCCACCTTTTGCTTTTTCACAGACTTCTTTTTCTTTCCATAAGACTTTCTTTTGGAAGAAGTCCGTTCCATAGCAAGAACTGAGCCTTTAGAACCTTTCATAGAAAGCTCAGCGGTAACCAGCATATTCATTAACTCGGCCAAGGAATTCTTGAAGTTTATGCATGTGGTAATTCATGATGAATTGCCCATATGCATCAGTCAAGGATTGCAGAATAATATCGTTCTGCAGGTCCAAGTCCAACTTCACACCGAGCTTCTCAAGCTCTTCCATGTCCTTGATCATTGTCAGACAGTGATCTTGGACTGACTGCCCATCACGCATCTTAGCCTTAAAAAGTCATTTCGTGACTTGATATTTGGCTGCGCGACTCTGTTCACCAAACATCTCCTGCAGGTGAGCCAACATTTGGCGAGCAGTCCCGATATCTTCATGTTGGCGCTGGAGCTCATCAGACATCGAGCCCAACATGTAATATCTGGCCTTATTATCTTCGTCAATCCATTTTTCCAGAGACGCTCTCTGTTCAACAGATGGACGGGCTGGTAAGGTGGGAGGGTCCTGGTCCAAAACATGGGTTAACTTCTCGAAAACCCAAAATAATTTTGTAGTTCCTGAGCCAATCTTTATAATTGGGTCCAGTCAGTCTATGTGTATCCAGGATACGTGCCAATGGGTTGGACGCAGACATTTTCCTGTAGAGAGTCAAAGATTCTAGTTAGATACTGTAATTTTGACTTGACCAATTTGTTTAGGGATTTTATTTTTAAACAAATTAGCTCCCACTATTTTCTCGGATCCCTACACTCCCTCTGTAGAGATGCAAAAATCTCCACGATTAATGATTTCTAGTGGGTGGTGCGGTCTCACCAACTGACTCATCACCTCACCTAACAGTTATTGGTGATGGGTTAGCCAATGAGTGAACAACTCTTGTTCAATGATTCTCTAATCATGGTGCACCCAAACTTGGTCTCTAATTCATGAATCTCACCGTATCCGAAAATATTGATCCACTCCTTAGTTAAGTCAGACCCACCATTTGCATAGACTGGGTTCCTAATTGAGTCTCTCACCGTATCCGAAATATTGAGCCCAACTCATCCTCCAGCCCATAGCATCCAATGCCTAATAGACATGGTTGCATCTTCCCGGTGCAACTGAGCCACTGTATCCAGCCGAGAACAATCAACCCCGGGAAGGGCCCGCACATCTACAATGGTGGAAGACCTCAGACTTAATCTTTTCTTAGGGAGAATTGATTCAGGTCTCATTAAACTAGACTTGTCATAGTCATAACAATTATGACTAACCTAGTGGCATGGGTTAGCTCGGATTATTGACCACCTCAGATCAGAACTGTGTCAACAGATATGGCCAGGTAAGTGAGACCGGTGGAAGGAATATGCCATTAACTCGTACAAGAACGCATTCAGGTCGAGTAGCTTCCAATTAAAAACCAGTCGGTCGTCTATGTGCCAAACTTACCTTAGACACCAAATTGTTGGGTCAGAACCAATTGGGTTAGCCTACAATCCAGACTCTAACCTCTGAGCCTAATTAGGTCTTGCTTGATCGTGACTCGATCTTGACCCAGACTTAATCCTATTAGGCTGGTCAATTTAAGCATTGTTGATCCCATCTAACCAACTCTTGATTCGGTTTGATCAACCGCTTAGACCTAATTGAGCTACCCAAGCCCGAACCCAGTATTATGAATATGTCTTAGATCTGAAATTCTCAATTTTAGACCTAATTAATATTCCATAAACTTAATTCTTAATTAAGTAGGGTTCATAAACAAAATATGCACAATAAATCCTAGGGTTTCAGGATCTAGGGTTTTGCAGAAAGTAAGTTTTGGGTTTCTGATTAAGGACGAACACGCAGCACCCCTACACATCATAAGAACACCCCATCGAATGGGAAGAGAGGGCCTTTAAACCCTTCTTCGTTCTTATGACCGGACGGCCAAGAGGAACGCCTTAATCAGGAACATGTCAATACTACAAAACAGTATTTAGATCTATATCATATATCTCATATACAAATTAGATCTAATCATGGCATATTTTGCATACATCTCATGTATCATAATCATGCATATTTTTAGATCTAAATTATCTCATAATAATCTAAAAAATTAGATTTAAATTGATCTAATCAAAATAAATTCTAATCTAGACAATTATGTAGAACTATTCTACAACTAGTCTAGACATGCATCAATCATATCTCATATGATATTTAAAATTAAATAATTTTTATTTGCTATTTTTTAGATGTTATTATAACACTTATAATATCAAAAAATAGTAAATAAAAGATCTAAAATATGATTTAATCAGATTAAATCAAAAACATGCAAGACTATTCTATAGAACTATTCTATTCTAGAACTAGTCATGCATATCTTCTAATCTTAGATCCAAATTATTTAATTTTAATTTTTTCTGATTTCAGATCTGATCACATCTCATGTGACATCTAAAATCACTTATTTTCTAATTAAAATAAATTTAAAATTAGATCTAAACAATTTAGAACCATGGCTCTGATACCAGTTGAAGGAAAATCCTGATTTCCCGGTCCAGGTTCGTTCAGATCTGATCAGATCAAGAGATATATTTCAAAAATTTTTCTCTTGATCTCAATCAGATCTTGATATGTTTTAGATCTGAATTCTTATTATTTTAATAAATAAAATAAAATAAGATAAATTAAATCAAATTTAATTTACCTGATTTGGGTAATCCTATTACCCTGTTGATGATCCTGTTTGCAGCGGAAGGTTCTGGATCTTAGCCACGCAAGCGCCTGGCCTCTACCGGTATCCACTCAGGTTGGATCTGGAGATCCTCTTCTTCTCTATCACACTCCAAAAATTAGATCTGGATCTGATCTGGAGGATCTTCAAAACTCTTTTGAAGATCAGCAGTCGTCCTTTGCAGCAGCGCAGCCTTCTTGCTTTTGATCGCCTTTCTTTGATCTGAATCGCACCAACCAAGGTCCAAAACTCCTTTTGGACGTGGAGAGCAAGGGGAGAAGAGACTATGGCATGGAGAAGGAGGGGAGAGGCAGCCTTGGGGTGGGGAAACTATGATCTCATCAATCTCATTATTCATACAATCTGAGTTGGGCGCAGGGTCTTATTTATAGACTAGCTGTGATCCAACTCCTCTTCTTCCCAACCAATCACAACCCTTTGTGAAATCAGATCTAAATCTGATTGGTGGGAATAGAGTCCCCTGGATTCCTCCTTAGAGGGCGCCTAAGACCAGTCAAAGTTGGTTCTTAGAAGAACTCTAATTGGAATCCAAAAAGGAGATGGAGTCCTTGTCCAACAAGGACTCCTAGGCGCCTCCAACTTGGGCACACGCCTAGGGTGGCGTGCGCCCTTCTCCTTGCCAGGTTCTGGTAGGGGGACAGGCCCCCACCAGCTCTCCAATAGGTGCATGACATGTGGTCAAAAGTCAAAGTGTCAATGGTCAACGTTTGACCAGTCAAAGGTAGACTTTTGACCAAAGTCAAAGAACAAGAAATGGCAGGTGACCAAAAATGGCAGGTAATGTCTTACAAATAAGACAACCTTTTCTGACTTGGACAACCTCCAGTCAGACCATATGAAGGCCTCTGATTTGAGCACAAACTCCTTTGGCTCAGACAGGACAACTTATTTATGATAGCAAAAGAAGAACGTTAGGTTCAATCGAGTGCTAGCACGATTTCCTTGAACCTAATTGAATCTCATTCAGATCAATTGAACTAGATCAGTTCAATTGATGATCACCAGATTCAAACCCTTGTTTGTGTGACCCAGTTAGGTTCAGTTCTGTATGGTAATGGGATATGTCATGATCTCTATCATCGACATCATCGAAACTCCTTTCGATGGATCAGAACTCTTCTGATTCGAACAGCTAGAATGATCGATCATCTAAATCATTCTAATTGCTCCCAAAATCCACCAGTGACACCTAGCAGTATATGGTGGCAACCCATCAGAGCTGAATGCGAACCTCTTGGTGCAGCTACCTGTGTGATTCAATTTCTTCTATCTTGAGCCCCGATCAGATTAGGGTTAAGGTGAACTCGTCAAACCCTAGTCTCTGTCATATGATGTAATCATTCGATTCGAGTCCAATGTGAAAATCTAAATAGAAACTCTTTCTATTATTTCACTCTACCATGGCCATGGATTTCTGGACTTGATTCTCATGATCATCATAGGGCTACTCCTCTACCACCGAGGTAGATAGATTCCATCTTGATGCAATCCAGTTCCTACAATGAACATGTCATAGCCAACATACACCTCAGGGTTCCATATGGCTAGGAGACCGAGTAATGGTGTAGTCAAACTATAACACCCTCAAGGTGAACTGTCGATGCATCTCAGGTCAAAGAACCAGACACACTACTGCAGCATCGAGTCAGTCATTGACGAGAAGGTAGACTTCCTAATGACTACTCGAGGTGGTCACGCTCAGTGCCCTCATTCTCTAATAAGTATCTGTACTCTCGCTCTGGTGTCTCCACACCGTAGACTCAAGACTCATCTACTAAAAAGAAGCGATTGTACACCAACCTTCCAGATCAATCACCATCCTCGTGATGATCTTATGGTCAGGGGCAATTTATGAGTTAATAATGATTATTCATGTCTTAAATTTTCAACTCTTGAAAATATGAATTATCATTACCATTAACTCAAAGGATGTATCACAGACACAAAATACACATATGTGATAGAAAATAACCCATTTATTGATTTTAGTCAAAATTATAATTTTGCCCCTAGAAGTGTATTACAAGTGTCTGCCAATTCTGGCTTCTAGGGCACATATATCTAACACTCCATTATCACGTTCATCTACCATATTTTATAATCGAAATTTGCTACAATGGAAAGCAATGTGCGGATGGATGGCCACTGGGAGAAGGTATCCTAATACCCTTTCGCCACTAGCCAAGCCTTGAATGTCTCTATATTCCCATCTACACCTATCTTTCTTCTGAAGATTCATTTACATCCAATAGGTACATACCTTCAGATGGATCTACCAAGATCTAGATTTGGTTCAAGCACATCAAGTCAATCTTTGACTTCATTGCCTCTAAATAATTTTCAAAGTCGATATCTGATATCGCCTCATCATAGGTTATTGGATCATCACCATGAACCCCATTTTTTATGAGGAACAATTTTTTTACATCTTCTGAAATAGTACCTAAGTACCTTTAGGAGGATGAAAAATTCTATTTGACCTATGAGATGGATGAGGAAGTGAATTATGGATCGGCTCAGACTAACTAGATTCCTCTGGTTCCTTGGCTCTTTGCTCTTTGGAGACTTTCTCCTCGAGCCTAATCTATCTTTCAATGTCACCATTTTGAACAATCTATTTTTCAAGAATAATGGTGTGTCGACTCACAATCACATTATGGTATTTGGGAAGAGAGGAATAATACCCTAATGACGAGCTTTAAGGGATCTAGACTCCAACTTGTCCACCACCGGACAATCCAAATTCTAAGATAACTCAGACTTGGCTTCTTACTGTACCATATCTCATATGCGATGGTAGGAATGATTTTAGATGGAACCCTATTTAGTTATTTGGTAGCTGTCATTAAACTATGTCCCTAAAGAAACTCAGGAAGATTTGCGAAGCTCATCATAGATCGGACCATATCTAATGAGGTCCGATTTCTCCATTCTAAAAATTCATTAAGTTGAGGTATTTTAGATGGAGTCCATTATGAGACTATACCATTATCCTTGAGATAGTTCAAAAATTTTCAACTTAGGTATTCACCTTCTCGATTTGATTGAAGAACCTTAATGAGCTTTCTGGTTTGTTTTTAAACTTCGTGTCTGAACTCCTCGAACTTTTCAAAGACTTCAGACTTGTGTCGCATTAAGACACATCCTCGTACCAAGATAGATTTTTGATAAAGATAATAAAATAGTCATAATTATCTCTGGTCGGTACATCGAATGGGCCACACACATCTATACGTACCAGGGCAAGAAGGTTTGTGGATCTTTTTGCATGTCCTATAAAAGGGAGCTTGATCATTTTACCTTGAAGACATGATTCATAAATCGGATATGACTCGAAAGTCAATGAATTCATTAGTCTAGATTTTTCTAATTTGTTAATCCTATCTTCAGCTATATGATCTAGCCTTAAGGTGCCATTGATACCTTTCATTAATACTATCTCTAGATCATTTTGATCCTATGGCATTCACGTTTTGCTCGACAGACTTAATGATGAGCATTCCTTTAGAAGGTCCTTCTTCCTGCTTGTTCTTCAGGCTGGCCAAGTACCCAGGGCAGTTCTGCTTCTAATGACCATCGAAGTTGTAGTGGAAACATTTTTTCTTCTCTACGGCCTTCTTCTTCAGCTTGCACCTTTCTTTTTTCTCTATTTTTTGCTTCTTTGTGGACTTCATTTTTTCAAAAGACTTTCTCTTAAAAGAAGTCTACTCCACATCCAGAATTGAGTTCTTTGAATTCTTCAAAGTTTGCTCAATAGTAACTAGCATATTTATTAACTCGGTGAAGGTGCACTGGAGCTAATCCATATAGAAGTTTATGATAAACTCCCATACGAATCATTCAAGGATTGTAGGATCACATCAATCTACAGATCCTTGTCCATCAAGACATCGAGCTTCTCAAGCTCTTCAAGATCCTTGATCATTCCTAGGCAATAATCTTTGACCGATTGCCCATCATGCATTTATGCCTTAAATAGTCTTTTAGAGGCTTGATAATGTGCTGCACGACTCTGATCACCAAACAACTATTATAGGTGCGCCAACATTTAGCGAGCAGTTCTAATATCTTTATATTGGCGATGTAACTCATCTGATATTGAGCCCAACATATAGCACCTAGCTTTGTTATTATTGTTTGACCACTTTTCATGAGATGCTCTCTAATCTATGGTCAGACGTGCTGGTAAAGTGGGGTTGGTTTTGCTCTAATACATAGGTTAGCCATTTTGAAGTTCTTTAGCCAATCCTTGTAAATAGGTCTAGTCAATTTGTGGGTATTTAGGATTCAGGCTAGGGATTTTGATGCAGATATTTTTCTTTAGAGAATCAAAATTTTTAGTTAGACTTGTAATTTAACTCAATCAATTTATTTAGGAGTTTCATTTTTAAACAAATTAGGCTTTTACTATTTTCTCGAATCCCTACACTTCCTTGGCAGAGATGTAAAAATCTTCGTGATCATTGATTTCTAGTGGATGGTGCAGTTCCACCGACTATCTAACCACCTTATCTAACAATCATTGGTGATGGGTCAATTAGTGAGTGGATAATTCTTGTCCAATGATTCTCTAATCATAGTGCATCCAAACATGGACTCTAATTCATGAAGCTCACCATGCTTGGAATATTGCTCAACTCCTTAGTTAAGTCAAATCCACCATTTGCATGAATTAGATTTCTGATTGGGTCCCTCATCGTATCCAAAATATTGAGCCCAACCCATCCTCCAATCCATAGCATCGAATGCTTAATAGACATGGTTGCATCTTTTCGGTGCAATTGAACCACTATATCAAACTGAGAATAATCAACCCTAGGAAGGGCCCGCATATCTATAATGGTAGAAGATCTAAGACTTAATATTTTCTTAGAAAGATTTGATTTGGTCTCTTAGACTCAACTAGTCATAATATTTATAACTAACCTAGTGGCATGGGTTAGCTCGAATCGTTAGCCATCTCAAATCAGAATTGGGTCGACTCAATCAGCCGAGTAAGTGAGATCAATGGAAGAAATATGCCATTAACTCATCATGAATGCATTCAGATCAAGTAGCTTCTAATTAAAGACCACTGATCATATTTGCCATACTTACCTTAGACATCGATTTGTCTAATTAGAACTGATCGGCTTAGCCTATAATTCAGGCTCGAACCGTAGAGCCAAATTAGATCTTAACTTGATCGACCATATGTGATTGTGAGTCAATCTTGATTCAAACATAATCCTATTAGGCTAGTCAAATCTAAGCACTTTTGATCTCACCTAACCTACTCTTGATTCGGTTTGATCAACCGCTAGACTTAATCGAGCTACCCACACCCGAACCCATGATTTATGAAGGTGTCTTGATCTAAAAATTCATAATTTTTAGATCTAATTAATTTTATAAACTTAATTATTAATTAAGTCCAAGGGTTCAATAACAAAACATGCATAAAAAATTCTAGGATTTTAAGATCTAGGGTATTGTAGAAAAGTAAGTTTTCGATTTCTGATTAAGGACAAACGCGCAGCACCCCTACATGCCATAAGAGCACCCCATCGAATGGAAAGAGAGGGTCTTTAAATTCTTCTTACTCTTATGACCGAACGGCCAAGGGGAATGCCTTAATCAGAAATATGAACTATACTACAAAACTATTAGATCTAAAGCATATGACTGTTACACGATTTAGGATCTAATCTATACATATTTTGCATACATCTCATGTATCAAATTTAACATTTAAATTTATGTTTCAGATCTGATTATGTCTGATGTAATATCTAAAATTAAAATTTTAAATGATCTCATCATAAAAATTTTTAATCTAGACTACTTATGGCATAGATCTATAGAACTAGTCTAGACATGCATTGCATATGTCATACATATGAATTTTTTTTAAATGCATCTCATACTTTCAGATCTAATTATATCATATATAATATCTAAAATTTAACTAATCTAATCATATAATCTTTAGAAAATTAAATAAATATTTCATAAAATTTTTGATCTAGACTATGAGATTAAACTAGAGATTTAGTCTAGACATATGCTGCCTATATCACATATATCAAAATTTTAAATTAGATCTTATGTTTCAGATCCGATTACATCTAATGTAACATATAAAATTAAATAATCAAATCATAAAAAATTAAATCAGATCTAATCTAAAATATATTTGAAAACTATCATGATATGGAGCAACAGATCTAGACTAGAACATGCATTGTTAATATCAAACATATATATTTAAAACATGCAATTTTTGATTTCAGATCTAATTACATCCTATATAACATCTGAAAATAAAATAATCAGATCATAAGAAATAATTTTAGATCAATCTAAAGATAGATCTCAAACAGCAACTTGGCTCTGATACCAGTTGAAGAAAAAATTGGATTTTCCTATTGCAGGATGCATCTGATTGGATTAGATTTGTAGTGAAATAATTTTAAAATTCTTCTATGATCTGATCAGATTTGAGAGTTCTCAGATCTAATTATATTGATCTAAAATTAGAAATAAAATAAAAATAAAAATAGTGATAATAATTATAACCTAATCGGGTAAACCATTTATCCATTATGATGATCTGATGATTGATCCGAGATTCTGATTGAGCATGCACGCACCCGGCATATACTGATAATCACTCAAGTCAGATCTAGAAGTCTCCTTCCATATCTGATCTCCAAAGATCAGATCTAATATATTCCTGTAGAGTCTTCAAATCAAACTTTGAGGGCTGTGCGTTCGTCTCATGAACACCATCGTCTCTCGCTGATCTTCGTGCCAATGAAACTTGATCTTTTCTCATAGATTTTGCCCAACTCTTGGGCATGGAAAAGAGGGAGAGGATCAGATGACAGGGGCATGGAGAAGGAGATTTTGGTAAGACTTTATCATAGAGAAATTATGATACATAACAGCTTGCGCAGGGCCCTATTTATAGACCTAGTCAAGAGCCCTTCGCATATGACTTTGAACAGGTCAAAGCCAACATGCAGAAGGACTCACCCATGATCTCGACACCCCACACCCCCTTTTGCAGATTTTTGTCACACAAAAATAAGAAGAAATGGTGTGGAATAATTTTAGGATAAAAGAAAGTTAGCGCACAACTCTTATCTCCCAAGAATTTGTACTATTCAAATTTTTGACCCATTCAAGTTTGATTTGAATGGGATGCCTCCGTACATATCCATAAGGGTGCACACCATAAGGGGCATGGCCTTCTTTTCCTCATGCAAATACCATATGGACGTGCACCCTCAGATAAATTCTAAGGGGTGCACGCCATATATCTTCTTTCCTGCAAACTAGGTCAGCATTTGACCCTTATCCTATTTCCATCTCATGAAATTTAAAACAAGCATTTTTCAAGTCCTATCCAATGGATTTATGTTAAATCCTAATCAAGATAGAACAAGCCTTGATCAAGCCAGGACTCAATCCAATCAGATCAAGAAAAATCCATCTAAAATTTTTGGAAGTGGCTTGTCCAAATTTTATCTCATATTTTTAGGATACATCCTAATCTGGCAAAGACAACCATTATCTTGTTTCCATCTTATGGGATTTAGGATAAGCCTTGATTAGGCTAGGACAAGGTCTAGTTAGATTAAGATAAATTTACGTAGAGTTTTTGGATGAACCTTGTCCAAATAGTTCTAGAAATTAGCAGGTCTTATCCTATCTCCATCCAATAGATTAGGACAAGCCTAGATCAAGTTAGGATAAGACTTTTCTAACCTGAACAAGTTTCAATCAAACTAGGATAGAGCCATACAAGGCTCTCAGATGAGTCAAATCTAATTTGGCTTAGTCTAGATGAATGAGAAAGATGACAGAAGGAGAATATTAGGTTCTATCATGTGCTAGCATGATTTCATTGAACCTAATTGGATCTAATTTAAATCAATCAAACTAGATTAGCTCAATTGATGATATCTAGATCCAAATCCTTATTTGTATGATCTAGTTAGGTTCAATTTTGTATGGTAATGGGACATGTCATGATCTCTATCAATGACATCATCAAAAAAACCTTTCGATGGACCAAAACTCTTCCGATTCACCCAATTAGAATCATCGATCATTAAGATGATTATAATCAGTCCCAAAATCCATTAGTAATACCTAGCAGTATATGGTGGCAATCCATCAGAACCAAATTATGAACCTCTTGGTGTAGCTACCTATGTGATTGGGTTCTTCTATCATGAGCCTCGATGGGATTAGGGTTAAGGTGAACTCATCAAACCCAATACCCGTCATACGAATGAATCATTCGATTCGAGTCCAATGTGAAATACTAATAGAAACTTCTTTTTATTATTTTACACTACCATGGCCATGAATTTTAGGACTCGATCTCATGATCATCATATAACCACTCCTCCTCTACTCAGGTTGATAGATTCCATCTTGGTGCGATCTAATTCCTATAATGAACATGCTATAGCCAATATACACCCCAAGATTCTGAATGGCCATGAGACAAAGTTATGGTGTAGTCAAACTATACCACCCTCAAGATGAACTATCGATGCACCTCAGGTCAAAGAACTAGATACACGCTACAACCTCGAGCTAGTGATCGATGAGAAGGTAGGCTCCCTTATGACTGCTCGAGGTGGTCATGCTCAGTGCCCTTGTTCTCAACAAGTATCTATACTCTCGCTCTGATATCTTCACACCATATACTCAAGACTCATCTATCCTAAGAAAGTATCACCAATCTTTCAGATCGATCACTATCCTCATGATGATCCTACGATCGAAAGCAGTTTATGTGTCAGTTATGATAACTCATGCCTTAAATTCTTAACTCTTGAGTATGTGTGTTATCATGCCTATTAACTCAATGAATATATCATAGACATCTTATACATAATGTGATAGAATACATAATTCTTTAATTAATTTTAAATCAAAATTATGAAAATATCTCTAGAAAATATTTAATAAGTGTCGACCAATCTAGCTTCTAGGGCACACATCTAACACCATTGACTTCACCAAGTTAGATAAAAAAAAGGACCTAATTCAAGCCAGCATCAGGAGCACCTAAATTAGTCATACAAATTTACCTAATTGATATGGATGAGCCCAAATAACCAATTGATCTAATCAAAACCTAACTCATCAGGATGGCCAGGTAAGTTAGATCAATGGAAGGGATATGCCATTAACTTATCAATAACCAAATCAGTGTAAATAACTCCCAATTAGAAACCATTAGTTTGGACTGCTAGACTTACTTTAGACACCATCTGGTTTATTAGTTTCAATTTGATCAACCTAGCAATTTTGGATTTGACTGCATGGCCATAAATCAAGTACATTTGGTCCTCATTAAAGGCATGAATTTGACCAACTATAACTATTGTAATTGAGTCTAAAGAGTCCTTGACCTAATCTAAATCGACATTTACTTAGATTTGATCAATTACTCTAAATTTCTCGATTCTTTAACTAACCTTAAGTCTAACCCAATTAATGGACCTAATTTATTTAACCCAATAACCCACATTTTATGATTAATGACATAGGATCTTTAATTCAAAATTCTCGATCCTAATTCATCATACTTAATACTTAATTAAAATTTTGGGCTGAGGGTTGGGGTTTGGCATTTTAAAAATATTTTTTAAAATATTAAAAGATTTAACACAACTTAGCATTGTTTACCAAATGGGTCGACTTAGTTCAAAAAATTAGGTCAGCTCATTGCACAAACAGTACTAATTATAGGTTTTAATCTATATCTATGCATAGTACATAAAAAATCATGAATCAAATTAAATCTAATCTAAACTCTTATTCATGATTAAAAATTATATCAAAATTATACAATCAAATCATAAATATTATTAGATCAAATCTAAAATTTTTTAATTTAATGGTCTAGATTAGCACGTACCAAGATAACCTACACTATAGGGGGTAAACCATAAAGTAGGACAACCTACGGTCCATGCGATCATATTAATTTATTTTTAGATCTAAAAATTTAGATTATTATTTAGATCTAATCTAGAAAAGAATCTAAATATACATATAGATCATATTAAATAACCTGGATGCTCTGATACCATTGCTGGGAAGCTTGCAGGGTTTCTAGCTCTACATTAGAAATTTTTTCAAAATTTAATTATAGCAAAAATAAAAAAATTAATCTAATTAATTTTAAATAGCTATAGATCTGATCTAAAAATCTTACTTTACTAGGATCTAATATGATATATATATATATAATTAAATTTGAAAAATAAGAATAATGAATAGTAAAATATTTTTACTATACTACGTGTTTAGAACACGTTATCTTATGTAGAAAGATGATCTCCGCAATTGAGTCACCACCAATGTGGACATGAGGTAGATTTGATCATCGTGATGCAGTCACACATGTGTCTAGCCTCCATGAATGATCCACATGAGGTCCTGATCTTGATCGGCTCCTCCCGAGTGCTAGCTCGATGAAGAATGCTCTTGACGGCTAGATCTAATCGAACAGTTTTGATCTCCCTCCACTAAAATATTGGATGCTCTAGATCAGCAGCAGGAGTAGAAGAGAGGATGAGAAAACACTCCACAATATCTCATAAAGATTTGATGCTCAGATCTTACAAAATAAAAATAGGAACCCTAAATCATGAACTAGGGCTGCGCAGCACTCAAACCCTAGTGCCAAGTTTTCTCCCTCAATTTTTTTCTCCTCAAATTTTTTTTAAAAAAAAATTTTTAGGCTATGGAAGGGCCTAGACACTAGAGGAGAGGAGTCTTAAAATAACTTACACCTAGAAAAAATTCCAAAAATTTTATAGAGGGTGCATAAGTCAAGGTGGCGTGTGGAAGAGTTGGGATGAAGTTGTTTGCTATTTGAATTCAAATCCCATTTGAATTCAAATTGCAACCAGATTGGGCCCATCCATTTAAGGTGTGATAAGGGAGGGTGCAAGCCTTCCTCAGCATGGAAAAATATTCACTAGAACATCTTTCTCATGAAGAAAAATATGGCACAAAGATGGTAATGTGGCACATGGAAGACTAGGTCAAACTAGTCTCATAATTATTCATCTAATTGAACCAACCTAATCTAAATTGGTTAGGCCCAATTAGACCAGATTAAATCCAAATCATTTAGACTTAATTAGGATAAGTTAAATTCTAATTAAATCAAGAATTAAATAAGTCAAACCCCTGATCAAATCAGCGATCGTACTTTCTCGGCGATTAGGTCATCTCATAACCTAATCGGATCAAATCCAACTGAATCTAATTCAATTGAACATGATCCTAAAATAATTATTTAATTAAATTGAGTTAATTAGTGATCAAAACATTGATTAAACCTCTCATAAATATAAAATCCAATTCCAGTGGATATTTGGACAATAGAGTCCCATTAAAATGAAACTCTTGATCGAAGAGTTCCAAACCAGTGAAACTCATGATCACAGAGTCTATGTTGGGATAAACTATCCTCTCTCGGACTAGCGTGGCCACTGGTGATTAGCCAAGCAACAAGGAACAATCTCTTAGGATCAATGTGGAAGCAAAATAATGGATTGAAGAGAAAAGAGAGAAAGAGAGCACAATAATTTTTCGAGAGAAAAGAGCTTTATTCAATGAATTCAGCATCATATACAATCTTGACCTACTTCCAGTATTTATACTTTACAAAAGGATCAACCCCCAAGCTCATAGAAAAACTTTTCAAAATTCAAACATCCCATGTATATAAAATAAATCTGTAAAAACTGAGCTGGCCTAGTTTCAGACTGGGCTAGCTAACCTGCAACTAGGTCGGCTCAGTTTGAGACTGAGTCGACCCAGTTGTGTACCATGCCAATAGTCTAAAAATACTACTTTCTATTTAGATTTTTTTCTAGGACATAGCCAACCCAGTCTTGGATTGAGCTAGCCCAGTTTCCAACTTAGCCGGCTCAGTCTTAGGGTGAGCTGGCCTAGTTTTTGAATTTTGCTATCCGGGCTGATTTCTTTTTCGACTTGCTCCTGTCTTTCCATGACCTATCTTCTCATGTTTCCAAGACTTGGGAGCACCACTTTTGAGCTCACATTCTCCACCTTGGTGCTTTCAAGTCCTTATGAACTTATCTCTTCTCAGCAAACCCATCTTTGCCATACACATATGAAAGCTATCTCTAAGGAGTACCTTCGTGAGTGCATCAGATTGATCCTCCTTGGTATGGACCTTCATCAATTCCACTTCATCTTGCTCCACCAGCTCTCTAATCCTTTGGTACCTTATGTCTATATGCTTTGTACGTGCATGATAGACTGGGTTCTGTGCCAATAGCAGAGCACTCTGACTATTATTAAATAGTGTAACCTTGCTCTGCTCCATCCCCAACTCAATAATCAGCCTACTAAACCAAAGAGCTTCCTTTGTAGTCTGTTATTCCAATATACTTGGCCTCTATAGTAGACAAGACCATAATTGACTGAAGGATTGATCTTCAAGACATTGGTCCACCATATACACTGAAGAGGTATCCAGTAGTAAAACCTCCTTGTATTAAGATTTCCTACATCTACAAACCCTTTCAGAGGACTCGAACCTCCATCTTCAAATCCTACTGGCTGTCCACCATAATTCCTTATTTCATGCAGATATTGCAATATCCTTTTCAATGCTTTCCAGTATTCCTTCCCAGAGTTAGCCATGAATCTACTAACTGTGCTGACTGTATGTACTATATCTGATCTACAACATATCATAGTGTACATCATACTGCCTATAGCATTTGTATGAGGGACTCTTTCCATGTATTCTCTCTCCTCTTCTGACTGGAGGCTTTGTAACTTGGAGAAAGATATATGGCTTGGTAATAGCATCTCTGCAGGTTTGGCCTTCTCCATCCCAAATCTCTTCAGAACTTTATAGACATATCTTTCTTGTGACAAATGGAGCACTCCTTTGCACCTATCTCTGCTAATCTCCATTCTAAGGATTTTCTCAGCTGGATCCAGATCCTTCATCTCAAACTTAGATGATAATATCCTTTTCAGCCTTTTCATAGCTTCCATACTTCTACTGACTATAAGCATATCATCTACATATAGTAGCAGGTACAGAGCATCTCCTCATTTACATCCTTGATGTAGACACAGCAATCATGTTCATATCTACTGAAATCTAGGCTTAAAACAAAACTATCAAATCTTTGATACCACTGATGAGAAAACTATTTCAAGCCATACAAAGACTTTCTGAGTGAACACACCTTTTCTTCCTGTCCAATCTTCATGAAATCATCTGGCTGCTTCATGTAGATCCTTTCCTCCAATGTGCCATGAAGGAAGGCCATCTTCACATCCATCTGTTCCAACTTCATGTTGTATTGTGCCACTAGTGACAGCAAAATCCGAATAGATGTATGATGCACCATAGGAGAAAAAATTTTTGTATAGTCAATCCCTTTCCTTTGTTAGTATCCCTTTGCTACCAGTCTTGCTTTGAATCTGACTCCACCTTATTCTGAAGGTACCTTTTTCTTTATGAACACCCACTTTGAGCCAATAAGTCAAGCACCTTCTGGAAGATCCACTAGCTGCCATGTTTGATTTTTTTCAAGTGATTCCATCTCCTCCATCATGGCCTACATCCATAAATCATGATCCTCACTCTCCATAGCCTTCGCATAATTTTTTGGATCTCCATTAGCAGTGATGAGTGCAAAGGAGATAACCTCATCAATGTCATATCTAACTGGTCACCTGATAGTACGTTGGGGTTTGTGCAAAGCCACTCGCACTGGCACATCTCTGCATGATGTCTGTGATTGATCCTACACATCCATCTGAACTGCTACCACTACATGTTGGTCTTCCATCTGAGTATCTTTTCTCCTATCTAGCTCTACCTCAATAGGAACACTCCTATACATGGATTCGGACTGCATGTCATCTGTATCAAATTGGCCACTGCTGTTCACCTTTATCTCCCCAGTTCCATCTACCCCAAACCTCCTCAAGATGCTTTTCACATTAAAGATAACATCCCTGCTAATCATTGACTTTGGTGCTTGAGAGTTCCACAATAGGTACCCTTTGACTTCTTATGGATATCCTATGAATGTCATCTTTTGAGATTTTGGATCCAATTGGCTCCTCTTGATTACTTCGACATGTGCATAGACCAGGCAATCAAAAATCTTCAAGTAGCCAAGCTCCACCTTCTTTCCACTCCAGACCTCCTCTAGAATGCATCCATTCAGCTTACGATGTGGGGACCTATTCACAAGAAAATAAGAAAAAGTTAAGGCATCACCCCAAAAAGATTTTGGAAGTGATGTCTACAGCCTCAAACTCCATGCCTTATCAGTCAATGTTCGATTCATTCTCTCCATGACACCATTCTGTTGGGGAGTCATTTTCACCGTGTAATGGCATTTGATGCCATTTTTCTCATAGTACCTTCTGAACTCCATGCTAGTATACTCTTCTCCATTTCCGACCTCAGACACTTCATCAATTTCTTTGACTTCTTCTCTACTTCAGCTCTCCAGACTTTGAACTGGGCAAATACCTCTGATTTTTCTCTAATCAGATAAACCTATATCTTCCTTGAGAAATCATCAATGAAAGTGATAAAATACTTTGCCTCACCTCTAGCTGATACTGGTCCCCACACATCCAAGTGCACTAAATCCAGCACTCCTTCACTGCACTTGATACTTCTGACAAACTTTATCCTATGCTATTTGCCAAAGATACATGGCTCATACAAATCTATGTCCTCCTTCTTCAGAGCTAGGATCATTCCTCTTCTGCTAAGTTCAGTGAGCCCACGGTCACTCATATGATCCATCTGATAGTACCATAGCTGATATAAAATTTGCTCCTCCTGTGCTGTTGCTAGCATCTCTACACTATCATTCACTATGGAGTCTTCCATTCTGTAATGATTGTTGCTCAGTCTTCTACCTCTCATCACCTCCAAAGCTTTCTTAAAAATTTTCAGACATCCACTCCCAGCCTGGCTACTAAAAGCATAACCTTGCTCTTCCAAGTAGCCCAAAGAAATTAGATTCTTTTTCAACTCTGGTACATGCCTGACATTTGATAATGTATGAATAATCCTGTCATACATTCTCACCTTGATAGAGCTAACTCGAGCTACTTTGCATGGATGATCATCTACAAGACTGACACTTCTACCATCGACCTTCTAGTAGATAGCAAAGCACTCATAATGAGAAGTATAGTGGTGCGAGCATGCTGAATCCAATATCCACATAGTATCATACTCTGTGGATCTATCTAATATAACTAATAGATCTTCTTCACTGCTCACAAAATCTGTATCATCTTTCTTACTGGCTTTCTCCTTTTTTGATCTCAAAAGAGGACAATCTTTTCTCAGGTGTCCAAGTTGATGACATTTATAATATTTCAATATCTTCCACTAATCCTAAGACTTCGACCTACCCTTGGATTTTCCTCTTGCCTTCTTTTTTGATCTTTCCTATCTTTCATTCACAGCCAAGATCTCAGACTTAGGATCTTCCATGCAGATCTTCTCTCTTTGCTCATTTGATCTGAGCACACCAACAACCTCTTGATAGTTTAGGGTCTTTTTCTTATAAACTAAAGTTATTATAAGACCATCATACGAACCTGAGAGAGAACATAATAGCAGCAATGTCCGATCCTCCTTATCGATCTTCACATCCAAACTCATCACCTCAGAACACACCTGATTGACCCTTTGGATATGTGCAACAAGATCTCCACCTTCAAACATCCTCAAACTATATAGCTATTTCTTCAACCATAGCTTATTCATCATATTCTTCCCCATGTATATGTTCTTCAGTCTCGTCTAGAGCCCCTTTGCCATAGTCTTTGTACAAACCTCGGGCAAAACCTGATCGATCAAGCACATCTAGATTGTATTGAAAGAAATTTTTTCCAACTCTTCGCAATCCTTAACACTGATCTTTTTCGATCTTTCTCTTATCAAGACCTTGTACATCCTTTATTGAACCAACAAGTCCTTTTCCCTTTACTGCCATAGGATAAAGTTTCTCTTACCATCGAACTTCTCAAAATTCATCTTGAATCCACTCGATCCCATGACTTCAAACAAGTCAAGAATAGATCTCTAACACCCTTCTTCAATCACACACCAGTAACACTACCCTTCAAAGAAGATCTAAATGTCCTTGATCCTCTTTTCAACCATCTGTATCACCATCCCTTCATGTAACCAATCTCCACCTTAATCTAGAGATAAACAATGAAGAAATAAGAAGATTTTAGATAAAACCTAGTGCAACAGATCCTAGATGTAGTAACCCTAGGTGTCTTCTTTCCTTCCAAGCAATACCGCTCTGATACTAAATATTGGGATAAACTATCCTCTCTCAAACCAGCATGGCTGCTGGTGATTAGCCAAGCAATAAGAAATAATCTCCTAGGATCAATGCGAAAGCAAAATAATGGATTCAAGAGAAAAGAGAGAAAGAGAGCACATGAGTTTTTTGGAAGAAAAGAGCTTTATTCAATAAATTCAGCATCATATACAATCTTGACCTATTTTTAGTATTTATACTTTACAAAAGAATCAAGCCCCAAACTCATAGAAAAACTCTTTAAAATCCAAACATTCCATGTACACAAAATAAATCTACAAAAATTAAGCCAGCCTAGTTTCAGACTGGATTGGCTAACCTACGACTAGGTCGGTTCAGTCTGAGACTAAGCCGACCCAATTATGTACCATGCCAATAGCCCAAAAATGCTGCTTTCTATTTAAAATTTTCTCTGAGACATAGCCGATCTAGTCCTGAAATGAGCCGGCCCAGTTTCCAACTTAGCCAGCTCAGTCTTAGGGTGAGCCGACCTAGTTTCTGAAGTTTGCTATCCAGACTGATTTTTCTTCTAGCTTGCTTCCATCTTTCCATGACCTATCTTCTCATGTTCCCAAAACTTGGGAGCGCCACTTTTGAGCTCACAATCTAGACTCTCGATCATAATATCTTGGACAAGTTGGACTCTAAGTCTCAGAGTAGTAGGACTCTTGACCGAAGAGTCTCAATCTTATGGGACTTTTGACTATAGAGTCTCAGTCCACTAGGACTCCTGATCATAGAGTCCTAGACAACCAAGACTTAGAGTTCTAATCTAGTAAGACTCTTAGTCAAAGAATTTCAGTCTAGTGAAACTCTTGACCATAGAGTTTCAGTCTAGTAGGACTTTTCACCAACCATTAGATCAGGTAGGAACCTCAAGTACGTGTGATCCTGTAGGTTCGAACCTAAGCTGGTAGAACAGGAACCACTTTCTATACTAATCAAAGTGACCATCTAGTAATGGTAGCCGATGTCCAGATTGGTCGAATAGTCATAATCGCAATATTCAGAACCTACATGAATATGGTTATTGCATAATTCATTCCTTTGATCTCTATGTATAGGATGACTCAGAGTTAAACTATCAATCCTGATAAGTACATCCAAATCATGTCTCAAAGTAATTAGCCTCATGACTCCTCACTAGGACTATCCTGACCAAAGATTTGCTAAATTGAAATATAATTGAACACAGCTCCTAAACCAGAGTGGTCAATTTCATCTTGACTCATACATGGACTTCTCAAGTACTTGACTGTGCCTAGAAACCTTCCATCACTGAATTAGAAATTCAGGTAGTCCAACACCAAAGCACAGTAAGTTGCTTAAATGTCACCATAGTGATCTCAGGTCAAAGGGATACTTATTTCTGTATTCCATTAGAGCAAATCTTGATAGTAGAAAAGCTCTAAAGTTGGTCACATTTAGTGTAGATGTATCCATACATCTCACTAGCATGCCATACCAGGATCTTCACACTTCTTGGTTAAGAGGACAACCAATGCATATGGCACACAATGATCTACACTCGATAAACATTGTCGTCCTTGGTAATAACATATCATTTGATCGTGAATAGGTTTAAAGACTAAATGACAAATCCTACTTTGTTGATTCTAAATGGTTCTAAGAACATCACCACAACACAGAAGTTCATTAGAAGATATGAGAATTTATGATGATAAAATGCCAAAATAAATTTTATTTATTAATAATTTATATATAAGTACATGAAATAGTACAACCATCAATAAGTTGATGATTGGCTTTGGAATACTATTCCCAACACTTGCAACGTATTACGAATATGGACTAGACTTCCAGTATCCAATACCCAGGTAGTAGTATCACAAATAGAAAACTTATAAGATGTTATCATATAATATCCTTTATCAGCAACTCCTTGCTCTTTTTACTTATTCAGCCTGTTGGGGTCATGAGAAGCAAGATACTGAGAATAGTTCCTCTTCCAATGCCCCTACTCCTTATAGTAGAAGTACTCTATCTAATCTAGGTTAATCTTGGACCTTTTATTTTAACTGAGCACGGAGGCCCCAGCATTAACGACTTCGTGCTACTAAACAATATTCAACTTTCGATAATTGTTATTGAGGTTGGGTCCTATAAGTTTATCATTATCTAATAGTGAATGGAACAACTATGATTTGAGTTTAACTACATAAAGGAGAACCAAAAGCCTAATTAGTAAATAATTTATTAATCCTTAAGATTTGGATTTTAATTAAAAGGTTCTTCCACTATTTTACTTGAATTGATAGCCTCTACCTCCAATTTGATGAATTATCCTAATTTTTTAGTGGGTACTAGAATCCACATAGATTGTACACAAGCCCAACTATGGTTGGTCAACCCATGTACATCTAACATATGTTCATAACTAATTATTTTTTTAAATAATTTTTAGTAATTTAATTTTACCCTAAGTATCTTTTCAGTAGGCTACGATTTCTATTGAAAGTCCTGATTAGGTCCAACCATTAACATGACCATACTTGGTCCATCTAACTAATGAATGATTAAGCCTAATTATGGTTGGTCAACCTAACCACCATTTAGAGAGACGTGGTCAAGAAATCATATTATAAATGATAATTTTATTAGCTAATAAGCACTAAGTCTTTGGGCCTCCAATGATTATCCAACTAATGGACCCATTACCATCCACTTAATGGGAGGCTATGATCAAGTTATCATCATAACAATTTTATTTTTAAGGATCTAATAATTTTAGAGGATTTAATTTATTTGATTTAGAAAAGAGAGTCGGAGAAATCACCTAATCATGATCCTCCCACTGACTTCACCAAGTCAGATTAAGGCAGACCTTTGATAGACTGGTCAAGGAGTACCTAAATCAGTCACATTGATTTACCTAGCTGACATGGGTCAACTTGAATTGTCAAGTGATCTGATCAAAATATAATTTCATCAAGAAGGTCAGGTAAGTGAGATCAATGGGAGGGTCTGCCAAAGCTTGCTTTAGACATCATTAGAAATAGTCAGGTAAGTAGGCTGCCAATTAAAAATCATCAGTTTTGATTGCCAGACTTATCTTAGATATCAACTGGTTAATTAATTTCGATTGGATTAACCTAACAGTTCATGTTAGACCGCATAGCCAAGAATCAAGTCCATCTTAGTTCTCATTAAAGACATGGACTTGACTAACTACAACTATTATAATTGATCTAGAGAGTCCTTGACCTAATCTAAGATAATTATTGATTAGATTTAGTCAATTCTCTAATTAAGTCCATTCTTCAATCTAAACTTAGGTCTAACCTAATTAATGGACCTAATTCCCACTAACACATTAATCCAAGTATTATGATTTATGTCTTAGGATCTTCAATTCACAATCCTAGATCCTAATCAAACAACTCTTAATTCATAATTAAGTTTTGGACTGAAGGTTGAGGTTTGGCATTTTGAAAATAATTTTTATATTTATAAAATATTTTTATAACATGGTTCTACCAACCAAGTTGCATGTTTGATACACAATTAATATGTAAATTAAAAATAAATATAAATCTACTTTAGATGTAATTTAAACATATTCATGTAATTCAAGATTGAAATAATTTCAATACTAATCTATCATAAATCACCTTGGATCAAATTTAACATATTTATGATAATAAAAAATTAGATTGAAATACTTTCAATTAAATCATAAAATCTCTTAGATCCAATTTAAAATTTTATGATTAGAGATGAGCATGTACTAGGATAATCTTTTCACTGTAAGTGATAAACCTTACAACAGGACAATTCAATAAGATCAGTCCGTGTAATCTAAAATATTAATTTTTAAATTTAAATAATTTTAAATTTAATTAATTATAAATTAATCTAGATCATATCTAATAATTTATCATTAATATTAGATCTACATGAACTAGGATAATCTTTACACTATAAAGGGTAAATCGTACAATAGGACAATCTTATAAATCAATTTGTGTGATCTTTTTTTTTTTTTAAATTTTAGATTTGAATCATAGATTATAATTTAGATCTAATCTAAAAAATAATTTAAACATGCATCACAAATCAAGGAATAAAGAACCTATGCTCTGATACTAATTGAAGGAAATGATCTACGATTTTAGGAATGGATCTCAAAACTTTTTCAGAAACCAGATAGCAGAAGCCATAAATTAATCATATTAATTTATTTAAAATATATGAAAGTGTCCTAGATCTAGGATCCTATCATATGATTTAAGCATGCTATTAAATATAAAAATGAAAATAATCAAAAGGTGATGTTGACTATATCAACATCAAGGCAATTCTAGATCTGACCTAGATGCATAAGAAAGATCATATCAACCTTACCTTTGCAAGATGAGTTCTCTAACTCATTGATCCAAGGATAAGGTCATCACTCTGAGCTGCACAGGTGTCCAGCATCTATAGGTTGTCCACACAAGGTGTTGATGCAAGATTCAAAGTTCGATGATAGAAAATTAGCACAGCATGCTAGTACTATGCTAATTCTTCTTTAATGGCTAATTTGGAACCTTCTTCTTCAGATCTTGGACTCCAATTTTTAGAAGGAAAGAGATTTGTGAAGAAGAGACACCTATCAAAAATTACAAAAAGAGGATGAAGAGATTAAGAAAAAACCATAGAGAAGAATCCTTTCTTCTCCCTTCTTTTTCTCTCACCAGGACACAATGGTTTGTGTCTCATTGAAGCACCATGCCTAGATCTTCTTTACACCCAAGCTTTCTAAGTCTCAAACCTCTCTCTCAAGTCTAAAACTTGTAGAAAACTCATATCTTAACTCTCTTTAAATAGAGAGTTATGATAGAGTCCTTGTCTAGGTCAAATACCTAGAAAGGTAGGTCCAATTTGAGCAAGGATTGGGGTGCCCAACTCTTGGGCATCCCTTACTTATTATTTCATGAACTTTAGAAAATAAGTGAAAATAAGTCTTCTTTTTTTTTTATAAAAAGTTAGATGAAAATTAGGTGGTTTTGTGCCTTAAATAAATAAGAAAAAATGATGTGTCAAACTCTATCCAATAGAGACCTAGGTCAAAATAACTTATTTATTTTGACCTATTCCATAATTAATTTTTTTCTAAAATAGTAGGAGACATAAAAAGGGCATGGATACTCTCTAGAAATAAAATTTTCTATGAAAATTCTAAGGAAATTGGTGTGGGAGGGCATGGAAAGTAAGGTGGCGCAAGAAGGAGAAATCCTAGTCACACTTAGACTTCTAGTTTTGACTTGGTCCAACTTATTATTTGAACCCAATTAAATGAAAACTAATGCAATCCAATTTAAGATGATCTTAGTCCAACTAAGAGTCTAATTAAATTAGATTAAATTAAATTTAAATATAATTTAATTTTTAATCAAATTAAAAATTAGGTGCATATAAGTCCTAATTGAACAGGGACTTGTTCTCCCTTGCAATTAGCTCGACCAATAAATCAATTACACTTGATCCAATCAATTCCAAATAAAATTTAATTAAATTATATTTAATTAGACTTAATCTTAACCATCTAGCTTAAATAAATTAAATTAATTAGTAATTTAATTGCTAATCGATTCTCCTACAATACTTGCACTAGGTCAAATATTAATCGTATTAATTGTTTGACCTAAGAATGATTCTAAATCATTGATCAACCATTCGATCAGATCGAGACTTTTCATGTGTGTGATCCCATAAGTTTAAACTTAAACTAGTATTATAGAAATAAATTTTTATATCAATTGAAGTGACCATCTAGCAATGATATCCGACGATCTGATAGGTCGAATGTGTAAAGCAACACTCTTAGAACCCATGAAAATATGATTTTCATATAATTCATTCCCTTGACCTTAATGCTAATAGGATGGCTCAGAGTTTAACTATTAACTCTAATTAGGTCATTCACATTGTATTTCAAAATACCAAATCCATCTCATGGATTATCCTGGCCAATATTTTGTTAAATTGAAATACAACAATGCATTTTCTCCAATCTCTAGGAGTGGTCAATCCTATCTTGATCACTCATCGATATCGCAAGTACTTGACTGTGCCTAAAAATTTTTCTTAATAGAATTAAAAATTTAGATAGTATGGTATCAAAGCACAGTGAGTTGCTTGTAAGCCACCATTGTGATCTTTGCTCTAAGGGACACTTATATCCATATCCCATCAGAATAATTTTCGATAGCAGAATGCTCTAGAATTGATTACGTTTAGTGATGATGTACTCTTACATCTCACCTATATGCTATACCAGTATCTCCATGCTTCTTGGTTAAGAGGACAATCAACTTATATGGCATGCAATGATCTATACTCGATAAACATTGTCATCCTAATTAATAATGTATCATTTGGTCGTGAGTAGTTTTAAGGACTAATCAATAAATTCTTTTTTTATTGAAATTAAATAGTCCTAAGAACTTCATCAAAATAGAAGAAGTTTATTAGAAGATGTATAATTTATGATGAAAAAGTCAGAATAATATTTTATTTGATAACAAATTATTTATAAGTATAAACTAGAACAACCATCAATAGGCTCATGATTGACTTTGGGATATAATTTTCAACATGTGGACTGGTTGAGAGATTAAAAGATTATGCTCAGTCAAGAAAAACTCTCCTATATTCTCGATGCCCCTGATCCTAAGCCATTAGGAGAAGATGCCATAAAGAAAGAAAAATTCATATATAAGATGTGGCAAAATAATTCACTCACTATCAAATGTATCATACTGGCCTCATTAACTAATGAATAATAGAGGTAGTATGATGGCATGGATACTCAGTCCACATTGCTTAATTTGAAAGAGCTTTATAGAGCACAGAGTAAGATTGCTAGATATGAGATATCTAAGTAGTTATTCTATGCCAAGATGGCAAAAGGATCATCCATACAAGACCATGTGTTGATGGTAATTGATGTGATCACTCGATTAGATCAATTATGTTTTGCAATGGATGGAGAGTTGAGCCAGGATTTGATCCTGCAATCACTTCTAGAATCATTTTTTTAGTTTATCATGAACTATCATATGAATAAACTAAATACTTCCTTACTTGAGCTGTTAAATATGCTCAAGATGGCAGAGAGCCATATCAAGAAGGATAAGGCTCCTTTTTTTCTTGTGGATGGAATCTCCAAGATGAAGCTAAGCAAAAAGGGTTCAAAAAGGAAGCTAAAACCTAAAGATGGCATAAATAAGAAGAAGAAGAAGGGGAAGAAGGCCTCTGGTCAAGTGACATGCTTTTACTATGGCAAAGCAGGCCATTGAAAAAGGAATTGCAAAGCTTAACTTGCAACTACGAAGATTGGTGCAAGTGTTACACCGAAAGGTATGTATGACATACATATAATTTTGTCATTGAATTCTTTCGTTTCAAACTTTTGGGTATTGGATATCGCCTATAGTTCTCATATGTGCAAATCTTTGTAGGGGCTATAGAAAATTAGAGTTTTGAAGAAGGATGACTTCGAGCTCTATGGTGCTGGAGGAGAGTCCATCCAAGAAGAAGCTCTAGGGACAAATATTTTGAAGTTATCTTTTAGAAAGATCTTAGAGCTAAAGAATTATTATTATATGCCTAAGATCATTAGACATATTATTTCTATACCCTTGTTATTAAAGCAAGATTATAAAATTGATGTAATAAGCAATGGTTGCTCAATTAAATTTTTTAATGATATAATTTGTTCTGGCATTTTTGATACTGGTCTTTTGACTCTATCTCTAAATGATAATATTTTTTATATTAATAAAAATATAAAATAGAAAAGAGAATATGCTAATAATACTTTACTTTGGAATTGTCGACTTGGTCATATTAGTGAGACCACGATTAACAAGTTATACAAAGAAAAGTTCTTTGATCCTTATAATCATGAATCATTAGGAACCTGTGAATCCTATCTAATGGGTAAAATAACCAATATTCTATTTAGTGAACATGGAGAAAGGACAAGTGAGTTATTAAGATTTATATATATAGATATATGTGGTCCTATGATAACTAAAGCCAGAGAAGGATACTCTTACTTTATAACATTCACCGATGATTTATCTAGATTCGAATATGTGTATCTTATAAAATATAAATTCAAAATCTTTGATAAATTTAAAAAGTATCAAAGTATGGTCAAGAAATAAACTGGAGAAAGTATAAAATTTTTTCAATCAGATTGAGGAGGAGAACACTTATCCAATAAATTTCTTGACTATCTTAAAGTAAAAAAGATTCTCTTCGAATGGACTCCTCCCTATACACCATAATTAAATGGTGTAGCCAAAAGGTGAAATAGTACTTTATTGAATATGGTACGGTCCATGATGTGTTTCATAGAGTTATCTATTTTCTTCTAGGGTCTTGCTCTAGAGACCACAGTATATGTCTTGAATAGAGTTCCTTCTATATCTATATCTAGTACTCCACATGAGATATGGAGAGGTAAGAAATATAATCTTAAGTATCTTAAGGTATTGGGTTGTCCGGTATGTATCAACAAAAATTTTGGACATAAGCTAGATGCTAGAGTAGATAAACGTCCATTTGTAGGATATCTTAGAGATAGTATGGGATATCTTTTCTACCATCCTACTGAATAAAAGGTGTTTGTAAGTAGGTATGCCACTTTCATGGAGATAGAGTTTATTATAGAAAGAGGCAGTGGGAGAAATATTAAACTTAGTGAAGTTCAAGATAAATAAATAAAAAATTTTCAACCAGATGAACACATAAATATGGAAGAACCTGAACACATAATTTCTATCCATTGGTCTACTAGAGTGCGACATGCACTTGTAAGGTATAGATTCATTATTGAGAATAATGAAATCCAAATTATTGAGAATGATGAACCTCTGACCCATACGAAAGCTATCATGAGTAAGGATTCAGACAGATGGCTAGATATCATGAAAATCGAGATGGACTCTATGTATATCAATAAAGTATGGATATTGATTGATGCACCAGAGGGTGTAAATCTTATTAGATGAAAATGAGTCTATAAGAAAAAGATTGGAGTAGATGGCCAAGTTAAAATCTATAAAATCAGATTGGTGGCTAAGGATTTCAAGCAAAAACCAGATGTTGATTATGATGAAACATTCTCATCTATTGCCATGCTCAAATCTATTTGAATCATGTTTACCATAGCAGCATACCATAATTATGAAATATGATAAATGGATATGAAAATCACCTTCCTTAATGGTTTCCTTGAGGAGGAGGGTTACATGCCACAGCCAGAAGGATTTATCTCCAGTGAGAAACCAAATAAGGTATGTAAGCTTAAGAAATTCATTTATGGATTAAAGCAAGCTTCAAGGAGTTAGAACATCCATTTTGATGTAACAGTCAAAGAATTTAGCTTCATCAAAAATATGGATGAACCTTGCATGTACAAGAAGACTAGTGGGAGTGCCATAGTTTTTTTAATTTTCTATGTAGATGGCATACCTCTCATTGGTAATGATATCCCAAAGTTGCAATCGATCAAGTTATGGCGATTAAGTTTTTCATGAAAGATTTGAAAGAAGCATCCTATATACTTGGTATTAAGATCTAAAAGAATAGATCTAAAAGGATGTTAGGCTTATCGTAGTCTAGGTACATTGACTTATGCTCTGTTTGGTATGAAGGATGGATAAAAGAAAAAGGATGGATGAGGGAGAGGATGGATGGAAGATTGATCCATCCTTTCATATGTTTGGTGAAACATGGAAGGATGGATAAAACAAATTCTCTTCTTTGTTTGGTATAGAATGAATGAAAGAAAGGATGGATGATATTTATATAATATTTTTACTAAACTATCTTTTAAAAAATATTACTATTATCAATTTATTACACTAACTTGTACTAAATAAGTAAATAATATATAAATTTATAATCATGATAATATATAATTATATAAAAAATTATAGATATTTAATTTTAATTTAATTTAATTTAATAAATAATTTTATAATTAAATTATTAATAAATTAATTATATAAATAACTAGATAATTTATAATTTAGTTTGATAATTAATTTAATTAATAATATAAATAAATACTTATTTTTTAATTTAATCTAATTATCAATTAATATTATATAATATAATTAATTAATTAAAAAAAATAAAATAGAGAAATTAAAGATTATTTTAGTTATTTAATTATAATTATTAAAATTATGTACTAAAATTAAAATAATTAGTAATAAAATTTAATATTATATGATTAATAGTATATGTAAAAAATAACATGAATGAAAAATAAAAAAATATTATAGTTTTTTTAAAAAGTTAATAAAAAATAATTTTATTAATATAAAAATTCATCCATCAATGCTCTATCCATCCTTGCATCCTCCTAATTTAGGAGGATGCAAATTGGTGGACCATAGATGGAGAATCTTACTTTTTTATCTATTCTTTTTATAACTTTTTGAACCAAACAATGGATGAAGGCCATCCATCCTTCCAACCTCATCCATCCTACCTCCCATGACCCTAACCAAACATAGGATTGTGCTAAAATGGTTCAACTTGGATGGAAGTGAAAGAGGTTACTTACCCATGAGTCAAGGCATACATCTCTCTAACAAGATGTCTCCTAAGACACCTGAAGAGAGAATTAGAATGAGTTCTATTTCTTATACTTTAGTAGTAGGATTAATAATGTATGCCATGCTATGTACCAGGCCTAATGTTGCTTATGCTTTAGGCATAGGTAGTAGATTTTAGGCTGATCTAGGAAAGGATCATTGAAAAGTAGTGAAAAATATTCTTAAGTACTTGAGAAGGACTAAGAATATTTTCTGATATATGATGGATCTGATCTTAAATTAGAAGAATATTCTGACTCTAGTTTTCAATCAAACCAAGTTGATAGTAAATCCATTTTAGAGTATGCCTTTACTCTGAATGGTGGAGCAGTGAGTTGGAAGAGTTCCAAGTAGCAAACTATAGTAGACTCAACCACTGAAGCGGAGTACATAGTTGCAAGTGAAGCCACCAAGAAAGCTATCTCGATGAAGAAGTTCATGTTAGATGTGTGCTCTAGAAGCTAGATTGGTTAACACTTGTAATATACTTCCGAGGATAATTTTATAATTTTTAACTTAAAATTAGTAAATGATTATTTTATTCTATCATATTGTATACATAGTGTCTATGATACATTTATTGAGTTAATGGTAATGACAATTCATATTTTCAAATGTTGAAAATTTAAGACATGAATTTTCATAATTAACTCATAAACTGCTTTCGATCGTAAGATTATCATGAGGATGGTGATTGATCTAGAATATTAGCATACAATCACCTTCTTTGGGTAAATGAATCTTGAGTTCACAATGTGGATACACCAGAGGGAGAGTATAGGTACTCACTAGAGAATGAGAGCACTGAGCGTGACCTCCTCGAGAAGTCATAAAGAAGTCTATCTTCTCATCGATGACTAACTCGATGTTGCAGTGGTGTGTCTAATTCTTTGACCTAAGGTACATTGGTAGTTCACATTGAGTATGTTATAGTTTGACTACACCATAACTCAGTCTCCTAGCCATTCAGAATCTTGAAGTATATGTTGACTATAGCATGTTCATTGTAGGAATTGGATTACACCAATAAGGGATCTATCTACCTCGGTAGATGAAGAGTAGCCCTATGATTATCATGAGATCAAGTCCATAAGCCTATAGCCATGGTAGTGTGAAGATGATAGAAAGAGTTTCTATTAAGATCTCACATCAAACTCGAATTGAATGATTAATTTGTATGATGGATGTTGGGTTTGACGAATTCACCTTAACCTTAATCCTATCGGAACTCAAGATAGAAGAATCCAATCACACAAGTAGCTGCACTGAGAGATTCATATTCAGTTTTGATGGGTTGCCATCGTATATTACTAGGTGTCATTGGTGGATTTTGGGAGCAATTAGAATAATCTTAATGATCGATCATTCTAATTGTATGAATCGAAAAAGTTGTAGTCCATCAAAAGGTATTTCGATCATGTCGATGATAAAGATCGTGACATATCTCATTACCATATCAAACTTGAACCTAACTGGACCACACAAACAAAAATTTGGATTTGAGTATCATCAATTGAGCTAACCCAGTTCGATTGATTTGGATTAGTTCCAATTAGGTTCAAGAAAATCATGCTATTACACGATTGAGCCTAACATTCTTCTTCTATAATCATTCTGGTTTATCTTGACTAAGCCAAATTAGATTTGGCTCATCTAAAAATCCTATAGAGATTTATCCTGATCCAACTGGAGCTTGTCTAGATTAGAAATAAGTTATCCTAACCTAATCTAGCCTTATCCTAATCCATCAGATGGATTTAGGACAAGACCGACCAATTCTTCTCACTGTCAAGATATGAGATGCCCCAATGCAGGAAACAAAGGATAGGAGCGTGCACCCCTAGAGACTTTCTAGGGGCGTGTGCCCCTTTGGTTTTCATGCATAAATATGTGTAAATGCACATGGGGAAAAAGAGGGAGGAGTCCCATGTAGATGGGACTCTAGGGTTTCTTGATGGGATCAAACTGCTGGGTGCCAAACTATTTGTGCTTATCCAGTGTTAGCACCACCTATGGAGAATTTATAGGATCTGTCATCTGATTAGATTAGATATGTTGGCACCACCAATCAGATTTAGATCTGATTAATCTAAGCAATTTGATTGGTCGAACCTGTGTAGCACTGCATGGCGTAATAGGATTTATTTAAACCCATCCCTATGCCTAAGGTTTCATTCCTGCGCCTACCAAGAGCCAAAAGGCTGTTGCCCCTAACTCCTCTCTAGGCCCCATCCTCTGGTCCTCTCTCTCATCTGCATGCCCAAGAAGTTGGGTAAAATTCAACAAAGATCCAAAAGGAATTTTGGCACTAAGATCAAGAAGAAGACAATCTTGTTCATGAGTCGAGCATGCTGCCTTCTGCAATTATTTTTTGAAGGTTCTACAAATCAGATCTACATCAAATTTTTGTAGGTCTAATTTAGAAAGAGAAGACACCTAGAACCAGCTTGAGTGGATACTGGTAGAGGCCAGGCACATGCATGGCTTGATCCAAAACTTTGGGTGTAGTAGATCATCGGTAGGATAATCAGATTACCCAATTAAGTATAAAAATTTATATCTAATTTAATTTTAATTTTAGGTTTAATATCAGATCATTAGGATTAGATCTGAGAACATTTAGAATTGATCAAAATTTGTTAAAGAAATTTTAAAATTTTCTTACAAATATGATCAGATTAGATCAGTCTTGTGATGGAAAAACTAGATTTTTTTCTTCAACTGATATTAGAGCTAGGTTAGCAGTTCTTCAAATCTACCTTAGATCTGACTTTTAATTTTTTTCTACATTCTGATATTAAAAATTTTAGATGTCACATCAAATGTGATTAGATATAAAATCAAAAAATTAAAATTTAATTTTCATAAGTGATATGATGGAAGTATGTCTAGACTAGTTTGTAGAATTATTCTATGATTGTCTAAAATATAATTTTATATGATTAGATCATTTAAAATTTTATTTTTTAGATGATATATGAGATTTATCAAGTTTGAAACTATGCATATTTAGTATAATTAATGATACATGAGATGTATACAAAGCATGCATAGATAGATCTATAATTTTATATGTGATATATGTTATAGATCTATTAATTTTGTAGTATAGTTATTATTTCTAATTAGTCATTATTTCTAATTAGAGCATTCCCCTTGGCCATCTGGTCATAAGAGTAAGAAGGATTTAAAGGCCCTCTCTTTTCATTCGATGGGGTGCTCTTATGGCATGTAAGGGTACTGCGTGTTTGTCCCTAATCGAAAATTCAAAAACTTAATTTCTGCAAAATCCTAGATTCTAAAATCCTAGGATTTTTGTGCATGTTTTGTTTATGAATCCAAACATAATTAAGAGTTAAGTTTATAAAACTAATTAGATCTAAAAATTATAAATTTTTAGACCTAAGATACCGTCATAAAATTGGGTTTAGGTATGGATAGCTAAATTAGGTCTAGCAGTTAATCAAACCAAATCAAGAGTTGGTTAGGTTAGATCAAAAGTGCTTAGATTTGACTAGCCTAACAGGATTAAGTCTGGATAAAGGTTGACTTATAGTCACATGTGGTCGACCAAGTCAAGACCTAATTTGGCTCCATGGTTCAAGCTTGGATTGTAGGCTAACCCAATTAGTTCTGATTTGACAAATCGATATTTAAGATAAGTTTGGTAGATAGGACCAGTGGTCTTTAATTGAAAGCTACTCGATCGAATGCATTCACGATGAGTTAATGGCATATTCCTCCCATTGATCTCAATTACCTTGCTGATTGGATCGATCCAATTCTAATTTGAGGTGGCTAATGATTCAAGCTAATCCATGCCACTAGGTTAGTCATAATTGTTATGACTAAGTCAAGTTAGTTTAAAGAGACTTGAATCAAATCTTTCTAAAAAAATATTAAGTCATAGGTCTTCCACCATTATAGATGTGTGGGCCCTTCTTGGGATTGATTGTTTTTGGCTAGTTATAGTTGTTCAATTGCACTAGGAAGATGCAATCATGTCTATTAGGCATTAGATGCTACGGGTTGGAGGATGGCTTGGTCTGACTTAACTAAGGATTGGAGCAATATTCCAGGCATGGTGAGCTTCATGAATTAGAGATCAGATTTGGGTGCACCATGATTTGAGAATCATTGGACAAGAGCCATCTACCCATTAGGCTAAACCATCATCAATAACTGTTAGGTGAGGTGGTGAGCCAATCGATCGGTCTGCACCATCCACTAGAAGTTTTTGATCTTGAAGATTTTTGCATCTTTGCCAAGAGAGTATAGGGATCCGAAAAAATAGTGGTAGCCAAAATTTATTTAAAAATAAAATTTCTAAATAAATTGGTTAAATCTAATTACAAAATCTAACTAGAAACTTTGACTCTTTAGAGAAAAATGTCTGCATCTAACCCATTAGCCCGAATCCCTAGACACCCATAGACTGACTAGACCCAATTATAAAGATTGACTCCAAAACTTCAAAATTATTTTGGTTTCTAAAAAGCTGACTCATGTATTAGATCAGAAACCTCCTATCTTACCAGCACATCCATCCACTGAATAGAGAGCATCTCTAAAAAAATTGATAGACAAAGATAATAAAGCTAAGTACTACATGTTGGGCTCGATGTCTGATGAGCTTCAATGCCAACATGAGGACATCAAGAGGGCTCACCAAATGTTGGCTCACCTACAAGAGTTGTTTGATGAAGAGAGTCATGCAGCCAAGTATCAAGTCATGAAAAAAAATTTTAAGGCTTAAATGCGTGATGGAAAGTCAGTCCAAGATCTTTGTTTAATGATGATCAAGGACCTAGAAGAGCTTGAGAAGCTCGGTGTCAAGTTGGATCGGGACTTGCAAGTTGATGTGATCTTGCAGTACTTGACTGATGCATATGGGCAGTTCATTATGAACTTCCATATGCATAAACTATAATATACCTTGGCTAAGTTAATGAATATGTTGGTTACTACTGAGCTTTCTCCGAAAGGTTTAAAGGACTCAGTACTTGCTGTGGAGTAGACTTCTTTCAAGAGAAAGTCTTTTGAAAAAAAAGGTCTGTGAAGATGTAGAAGGTGGAAGGTGTGAAGAAGAAGCGAGAACCGAAGAAGAAGGCGTTGACAAAGAAAAATATTTCCATTGCAATGCCTATGGCCATTGAAAGTGGAACTGCCCTTCATACCTAGCCAGCTTGAAGAATAAGAAGAAGGCAGGTTCTTCTAATGGTATGCTCATCATTAAATCTAACATAACAATTTCTTCTACATCAAATTGGGTGCTTAACTCTGGTTCTAGTGCTCTTTTGAGCACTTCTATGCAGGATCTTAAGGAGAGCAGAAGGTTGAGGGATGGTAAGACGATTCTGTGCATCGAAAATGGAGCAAGGATTGCTGTTGCAATCATAGAAACTTGCCCTCTTCGACTACCATCTCGCTTAGATTTAGTTCTTAGAGATTGTTATATACTTTGTGCCTACAGCAAGTAGAAATTTGATTTCTTAAGGACCACTATACTATTCTTTTTGAAAGAAATAAAATAGTAAGTAGTTTCTTGATTAATGGTCTCTATCAGTTGTATGTTGATGTATCTGTGTTGAATGTCAAGCAAAATATGAATGCCATAGGATCTAAATGACTTAGGGATAGTCTAAATGATAGGTATCTATGACACCTTAGGCTAGGTCATATAGCAAAAAATATGATTAACAAATTGAAGAAATTCAGACTTACGAGTCCACTGACTTTTGAGTCATATTTGATTTGTGAATCATGCCTTCAAGGCAAAATGATCAAGCTTTTTTTTGTAGGTCATGGGAAAAGGGCCACGAACCTTCTTGCCCTGGTACATATAGATGTGTGTGGCTCATTTGATATGCCGGTCAGAGGCAATTATGTCTACTTTATTATCTTTATCGATGATCTATCATGATATGGGTATGTGTATCTAATGAGATACAAGTCTGAAGCCTTTAAAAAGTTCAAAAAATTCTGACTAGAAGTAGAAAAATAAATCAAATTATCCATCAAGATTCTTCGATCAGATCGAGGAGGTAAATATCTCAGTCAGAAATTCCTAGACTATCTTAAGGATAATGACATAATCTCTTAATGGACTCTACCTAGAATGCCTTAACTCAACAGGATTTTTGAACGAAGAAATTGGATCCTATTGAATATGGCTCGATCCATGATGAACTTCATGGACCTTCCTAAGTTTCTTTAGGGACATAGCTTATTAACAGCAATATACGTACTAAATAGAGTTTCCTCTAAAACTGTTCCTACTACACCGTATAAGATATGGCATGTAAGTAACCAAGTCCGAGTCATCTTAAAATTTGGGATTGTCCAGTTCTTATTAAGAAACAACAGGCGGATAAATTAGAGTCTAGGTCCTTTAGAGCTCGATTCATTGGATATCTTAAAGAGTCATTAGGATATTTCTTCTATCTTTTGAAAGATCATAATGTGATTGTGAGTTGATATGCTATTTTTCTTGAAAAATAATTTATTCAAGATGATGGCATCGGATGAGAAATTTGGCTCGAGGAGAAAGCCTCCGAAGAGCAACGAGCTAAGAAACCTATGCAACCAAATCAATTATAGCTAGTCCAAACACAACCTTCTCCAACTCATAGATTAGGTAGAATTTTTCATCCTCCTGAGAGGTACTTAGGTATAATTTTGAAGAATGTAGAGAAAATATTCCTCACAAAAAATGGGGTTCGTGGTGATGATCCCAAGACCTATGATGAGGCAATATTAGATATCGGCTTCAAGAAATGATTAGAGGTAATGAGGTCAGAGATTGACTCGATGCACTTGAACCAAGTCTGAAACTTGGTAGATCCACCTGAAGATATTCTGCCTATTAGGTGTAAATGGATCTTCAAGAGAAAGATAGGTGCAGATGAAAATGTAGAGACCTTCAAAGCTAGGCTCCTAGTGAAAGGCATTGACTATCAGAAGATCTTTTTGTCAGTAGCCATGCTAAAATCCATCCATATACTACTTCCTATTACAGCCTATTTCAATTACGAAATATGGCAGATGGACGTGAAAATGACATTCTTAAATGGATATCTTGAGGAAGATATCTATATGGAATAGGCACTTAGTTTCACATCTCGTGATAGTGATCACAAGGCCTGTAAGCTGCAAAGGTTTATATATGGACTCAAGCAAGCATCTCAAAGCTGGAATGCTCATTTTAATGATGTGATCAAATCATTTGGTTTCATAAAAAATGGAGAGCTGTGTATATTCAAAAGGGTTAGTAGAAGTGTTGTTGTCTTTCTTGTACTGTACATGAATGACATCCTCTTGATTGGAAATGATATTCTCATGTTGACATCCATCAAAATATGGTTGTCAAAAAAGTTCTCTTTGAAAGATCTAAGAGAAGCATCTTTTATATTGAAAATTAAGGTCTATAGAGATAGACTGAATAGGATGCTGGGTCTATCATAGAAGATGTACATAAAGAAGGTGCTAAAGAGGTTTAGCATTGAAAACTCTAAGAGAGGTTTGGTACCCTTCAGACATAGCATTCATCTCTCTAAGATGTGTCCCAACACACTTGAGGTGATTGAACGTGTGAGCAAGATCCCTTATGCTTCAACAATAGGGAGCATCATATATACCATATTATGTACATGACTTGGTATTGCCCATGCTGTGAGTGTCATGAGCAAATATCAGTCGAATCCAAGCTAAGAGCACTGAACTTCTATGAACTATATCCTTCAGTACTTGAGAAGAACTAAGGATATATTTTTGGTATTGTTGTCTAAAGGTAGCAACTCAAGAGAGGGCATGAATTGGGTTTTTATAAAATTTTATCCAAATTTGCTTTCTAAATAACTATGTGCTTGATTTTAACTTAGGTGGTGTAATTGAGATGTGTATGATATAAGCAATAATGGATTTGAGATAGTGTATGCTAACCAAAATACTAAACAATGTAAATCAGAAATAAAAGCAAAGTAAAGAAAGCAAGGAAAGCAAGAAGTAAAATCACAATACAAACACAAAAGATTTATAGTGGTTTGGTGCAATCCATACCTACGTCTACTCCCTAAGCTTCCCTTGAGATTTCCACTATAATCCACCCTTGGTTACGATGTGTTTGTTTTTCAAGATCACGAACAAACCTAGTTGGTTTTCATAGGAGCGCCAACCAAAATCTGACACCATTAGTTTTCTAGGTTCACTAACAATCTAGTTGGTTTTAACCTTGGCTCATGAACTACAATCATACAATGATTATTTTCCTAGGCTAATAATCAATCCCAATTGGTTTTAACTTTGGTTCACCAATCAAACCATACAACAACCAATTACGGGCTTGGACCGGCCTTTATCTCAAGTTTCTTTTTCCCAAAGAAACTTGTAAAGAAAATAAAATATAATTTTAGCATAAAAGAAATGGAAAATAAAAAAAACTCTTTTGAAGCATGAAGAAGAAGCCGAATGATTGATATTTTGAAGCTTGACATCTCTTCAATCAAAGCTTGAGAGGATGTGAAGGATGTTGGAGAAGATTACTCTTGAAAAGCTCTCAATTCTGTACATTCTATCCCTCTCTTTTTTTTTTTCAATGATATTCAATAACCCTCTCTTAGTTTGAAGATTTTTTCTTGTTAATCCACTTCTTTGCTTTTCCCATTGAGTCTCTAGTCTTTTATATGCTTCAAATTAATTGGAGAATAAGTTTTGACCATTGGAGCCTTTGAAATAGCCATTGGAAGTCGTTGTAGATAAAAAGTTAAAGTTCTAAAAAAGTAGCCATTACAGTCACTGGGTTGGCTCAGTTTTTTACCGGGTCGACTTGGTTTACAATTGGATCGGCTCAATATCAATTTACTAAAAAAATTAACTTTCTATTTTTCTATTTTCTAAGACTGGGCCATCTAAGTTTTTCACTAAGCCAACTAAGTACTGAGCCTACTTAGTTTTTCACTGGGTCATCTAAGTTTTTAGCTTTTAATAATTTTGCATATTTTTCTTCATGAATGGCTTTCTGTCTTCAACTTTTGAGGGCTTCTTCTATCTTGATTTCTATGATCTTTCCCACCATTGAGGCTTCTAAAAACTTATTATTTGAGCTTTATTTGAGCATTTGAAATTATTCTTTTCTTTGACTTTTCTTCTTATGAGGAAATTTTTTCTATGGATAATTTCTTCATTTTAAGTACTTAAAAAGTTCTACACACATTCTTGAAATACATAATTAGATACATAATATACTCAAGATTTGACAATCATCAAAATCAATCATAAGGTCAACAATCTTCCTCTTTTTGATGATGGCAAAACTTTGAGTATATGCTAAAGAAATTAATGTGAAGCAAGATAAGAATAATGAATTAAACTTCATGAAGGAATTCTTAATGAGCCTATAATTTATTGCACATTATTAGTATATACATATTTCATAAACTCAACATACTTCTCTCCCTTTTTGACATCATCAAAAAGCTTATGGGAAGAAACAAGAAGTCATCAAAATCAACATCAAAGCATTAAATCGAGAGATATATTAAATTCATGAAATCAATTTAAATGAATCATTTTTTAAAAAGAAATTATCCTTTGACTCAAAATAAGTTTCAAATATTTATTTTAATTTCAAAAATTAGCTTGAATTTAAGTATTATATGTTCTCTCCTTTTTGAATGAATATGATCTTTAATCAAATTTTCAAATATGCACTTTTAAGCTTTAAGAAAAATAGAGTTTTTCAAAAGATTTGAATATGAAATCAAGCATAGTATATACTTAATATTCAATCTTTTATTTTTTTTAAAAATTTCAATCAATTAAGTTTTGAAAAGATATGTATCAGATATGTATCGAACAAAGTAAAATAAATAGTATCAAAGTAAATGATAGTCATATTTTTAAATTCATTACTTTGAGTAAAAATTATTTTAAAATAAATAATTCATAAAAATTTTGCAATGCACATCCAAAATTTAGTCTCAAATTCAAATTTTCAAATGAGTTTCAAATTTAGGTTTAGAGATTCATTTTTGAGAAGGAATATGCTATAAATTTATTTTAACTCCAATCATTTGCCAAGAATGATCATGCAAATCATGTTTAAAAGATTGGTACATGAAAAGTTCAGTATTATATTTATAAATAAACTTCAAAATTAGAAAAATATATCAAATTTAATTTATTTTGGAGTAAGAATATATTTCAAACTCATTTTTCACTCCAAATAGTTATAAAAAATGATCAGATAATCAAAAGCATATAAATCAAATAGAATAATCATGTTAAGGCTCAAAAGTATAATGAAATTAATGTTTATTTTTCTTAATATAAGCTAGTTAGAGTTTTCAATCAAAACTAGATAATATCACTCTCCTTATTTTTCATAATTAATACTAGATAAATTTAGTTTTTAATTTTTCTCCCCCTTATTCTTTTAAATCAAGCAAATTAAACATGAATTTAACTAATAAATTTAGATTTTCTAAATTTAAAAGATATTTTAAATTTTAAAGTCTTTTTCAAATAATTGATCATTTCTTCTTTAATAATTTTTTTCTCTTACTTTAGCAAACAAAGCCATTTCTTTGAAAGATTTTCTTAATACTAATTAAACTAAAATTTAGGCCAAATCATAATTTTCTTGATAGTTCAATATCACTTAAAGATCAATTTACAAATTTAGCTTGATACCAATGATTTTAGTTTTGAATTGATAAAGATGAATTGATTCAAATCAAATAATTTTGAGGATTTTGAATGATAAATCAATTTGAATTGATATTAGCAAATTACTCAAGGCAAATCGTAAAAAAATTTTTAGTTATTCTTCAAAAAGATCTTCTCTTTCTTTTTTTAAGAAATATCAAGCAATTAGGTTCAGAAAAGGTATATATTTTTGAATTTATTTTAAATGATATCATATCAAATTTAAAGCTAAGCAAAATCAGATTTGAAATAAAAAATATTCTTATCTTTTTGTCAAAAGATAAATCAATCAAATACATGGCAAATAGTAAGTTATTTGATACTAAATAATTAAAACTGAAGTCCTCTTTAAAAGTTTAGTTTTTAAAGATAAATGATAATTTTCTTGAAACATCTTATATTAACTTCAAAAGATTCAAGAAGTCCATTTTTCTAATTCAATTTTTAAAATCAATTAATCGAAACAAAGTATGAATGTTCATCAATAAATTCTCTTTTAAGATCAAAAGGGCAATCAAGTTGATGGTCAAGAAAAATATGCAAATCAATTTGGGGGATCAAAAGTTAATCAATTGGAAGGTTCTAATAATCAAATAAAATAAGATTAAATCAAGAAAAAACTAGATGAAGGCTCCATGAGTTCGGCTCAAGTAGAAAGTTTTAAAATCTATAGGGGTTAATCTATGATGCAATGTAAATCAATACTTCAAGCACTTGATCTTTTATAATTGAATGTCTTATCTTCAAGTACTTAGGTCATGCAATTTTTTTAGGATATTTCAACATTAAACATCTTATCAAAAAATGTCAAAAATTAGTTTCATTTGCAATTATTAAACTCAAAGACATTCATAGCCAATTAAGCTTTTATTGATTTAAGTTTTTTAAATATATAATAAATAAATAAATAAAAGAGATATCATGCTAAATTTTAAGATAAATTAATTTTATATTGATTCAAAATACGATACTTGTAGAAGAGCACAGTGATTTAAAAATTAAAATATTCAAATCATTTTAAGCATCAAAATCAATCAATCATTCTAATCTTATTGAAATATGAAAAATATTTCAAGCAAGTAAATATGATATGAAATCACATAGATAGATTATTAAAATCAATAGAATTAATCAAACAAATATTGATGGTATGATGTAAGAAAAGTTTAGATTTTACCAAGCATCATCAATTCATTTTCATTCCCAAGACATCCATCCATAAATTTTCTTTTAATTCCATTGGATTTTTGGTGTACCTACAAAATCATTTATTAATTTTTGGTACCCAGGTCATCTTGGATCCATGGATGTTAGAGCACATGGTTTCTTTTGGAACCCATATTTGCTTAGTCAAATTATGATCAATTCTTTTAGCATTATATTCAAAAATTTTATGGCCCATTTTGCTGCATTTAAAGCAAACTATAGAATGATTTTTAGAATAAGCTTTGCTAAACATGTTGTTCATAAATTTCTATTTTCTTAATGAATTATAGCTAATTTCAGCTTTATCAAAAATAGCTTTTTGATTGATTAAAATAGATTGAAGCATTTTGAGAGTCAATTGTAAATTTGTTAAGCATAGGTTTCAGTCTTTCAACATCTTTTCTTAGTTTTGAGTTCTCTTCCATATGAGATTGTTTAATGTTTAAATTACTTTCTTTTTTTTTTAGCAAATGAATTATTTTCTTTCATGAATTTCTCTTTTTTAATTAAGAGTTTATTCTTTTCTTCAACTAAAGATTTTTTAGATTTAAGTAGTACTTCTTTTTCCTTAGCCAAAATATTATTTTCTTTCAAAATATCTTCTTTTTTAATTAATAATTTACTCTTTTTATCAGCTAAAAGAAGATTAGACTTCTTGAGTTTTTTATTTTTGAGCCTTAATTTTTAAATTCATCCATTAAATCATTGAAAGCTTCAAACAACTCATTAAAAGTAAAATTGAAAGAATTCTTAAGATTTACCTCATTGTCATTGACCATTAGGTAAGGATTTATAATTCTTTCTTCAATTTTCTCATTTCTCTCTTCTTTGCTTTGCTCCCTTTTAATCATTGCTTTTTTTTTCTTGTAATTTTTTCTTTTCTTCTTCTTTCATCCTTATGAGCCATGAGACATATGCTGGGGTGAGCTTGCTTATCCTCTTGCAAGCTTGGTGTTTCTCTTTAATTTGCTCTCTCATAGGTTGCTTCCAATTGATCCCAAATTTGTTTTGCTGAAATACATGAAGAAATTGGATTAAATTTATTTATATCTAATGAACAATAAAGTATATTCATAGCTTTAGCATTTAGTTGGTTCATTTCTTTATCATACTCAAGCAATGCTTTGGGAGTGTATGAGCCATGGATTATAATCTTCCATAAGTTATAACCGTGTGCTTGTATAAAGATGTACATTCATGCTTTCCAATAACTATAATGTGAGCCATTAAAAAATAGAGGTCTATCTATAGAATGATCATCATTAAAAAAAAAAATTCCATTTTAGGTTGTCAAAATCTTTAACTCTAGACGGCTAGGTCAATAATCAATAACAGAGCATCTGCTCTAATACCAATTATTTCCTAGAGGTAGCAACTTAAGAGAGGGGGTGAATTGGGTTCTTATAAAATTTTATCTAAATTTTCTTTCTAAATAACTATGTGCTTGATTTTAACTTAAGTGGTGTGGTTAAGATGTGTATGATATAAACAATGTTCGAATATGAGATAATTTTTTAGTTAAATAAACTTTATTTTAATTTTAAATATTTTATATGGTGATGATAGTAAAATTTAAATCATTTTTATATAAACTATTCATGTTAAGCAAATATTGCAAAAGCACGAGCATAACAACCAATGAAGTTTCAGAATGGTTATCAGAAGACGTATAGTTTTAGATCATTTTTCATCTCACGAGTTGAATTTTATAATCACCACCATAAAAAATGATTAAAGTAGTAGCTAAGATCATTTATAAAAAAAATTATCTCATAATCGAATACCGTTTGGTCCTTTGATCACTCGTTTATCATTTAACGACTAAAACTAATATATACTAAATTGACCAAGATAACGATATTTGATTAAAGTAAAACATTGATAGTATGCTACAAACATCATCGAGATCATTGTTGTAGATTTTCAAATCCATCAGAGATCTTTATCTATCAGATCATCACATCATCGTTCATAGTCATCGAAATCGAATTTTTTTGATCAATAAAGCTAGGGCCATCAGATCGAGGCAACCTTTTGCGACGATACTCTAATGATAATTATTTAGATAATGAATGATGAAGATAGGTATTAAATTTTAAAATTATATAATATTTAAAAAATATATATATATGGCAGCGGTTATAATTAACCGTTATTATAAATCAGATTATAGCAATGGTTCTTAATAACTGCTGTTGTAGGTTCGATTTATGGCAGTAATTATAATGAACCGCTCCTATAGGTCGACCTATGGTAGTAATTTTTTATAACCGTTGCTATAGATTCGACCTACGGCAGTAGTTTCTATAACCACTACTATATGTCGGACCTATAGCAGCGGTTACAAAAATCGCTACCATAGGTCCGATCTATAGTAGCGGTTAATGAAAATCACTATCGTAAGAGCTATGATAGTGGTTTCAAAAATTACTGCCATAGTAAATGCTGTCATAGGCCATTTTTATAGTAGTGCCAGAAGAAGGATGACTGATGAAGTTCATCCAGTGGGAGCACTACTGAGAAGATCATCCCAAAGAAGATCATTTAGAAGGAATCCGGGAGAAGATCCATTGGGGGAGTCTGGAAGAAATCCAACTGTGGGTAGTTCAGAAGGAGATCCACTAGAGGGAATCTGATTGGAGCATCATTGAGGGAGTTCAGAAGACTGGAGGAGTTCGACCGAAAGAAGTTCGGTCGGAAGGAGCCTATTTGGTGATCGAATGGAGATTGGCCAGCGAGAGTCGGGTTGGTGGCTATGATGGCTAGATAGTTATGACACTTTTGTGACTCAACTATTCCCTTTGAGGCTCTGCTACTTTCATGGACACTTGAAGGTTAATAAAGGGGAGATAAGGCTCTTTTGCTCACGTATCCAAAGCTCTTTGTGCGAGCATGCAGAGGTCCACCATTCTTTGTAGATTGCAGAAGTTCATCTAGGAAGGAGTTCTATCAATTCGGTGTTAAGCCAGTGTTGAACAATCTGAACAAATTTTAGTAAGGAGAGAGTCCAAGCAGCTTCGAGGTTGGTCAGGCTAGATTGCATCATGATCGATCACTTAATTGCTTCGAGAGCCGCCACCACTATTCAAGCTCATTTGGACGAGACCCATGAGGCCCTGGAGGTTCTCGAGTTATTGCATGAGGTTGGCCATGGTTGCTTTCACTGGACGAGGTTGCCCCAAGGCCTGAATCCTTTTCGAACTTCGGCAGGAAAGGATTTATCCCTAACAATAGGAATAAAATTCAAGTGAATCTTGAAAAATCATCAATTATGATAAAATTAATCCTTTTTCCTCCAAGACTAGTAGTTGAAATAGGTCCAAACAGATCCATATAAAGCAATTCTATCGGCCTAATTGTTGAAACAATATTCTTGGATCTAAAAAAAGATTTTGTTTATTTTTCAAGTTGACATGCTTCACATATTTTATTCTTTTCAAAATTTATGTTGGGTAAACCTTTTACTAAATCAAGTTTAATTAATCTTACTAATGAGCCCATGCTTGCATGATCGAGTCTATTATGCTAAATCCAACTAGATTCATTTACTTTAACTTTCATAACAATAAGACATTCAATGTTTTTATTTTTAAGTTCATCAAAATCAACAATATAAACAATATCATGCCTCTTTCTTGTGAATTTGATGCTATCATCTAATGAACTAGTTACAATGCAATGAGAAAATTTGAATGAAATATTAAAATCTTTATCACAAAGTTGACTTATGCTAAGCAAGTTATACATCAAACCTTCAACTAATAATACATTTTCTATACTAGTGCAGGGTGTTATCAAGACATTATCAAGACCAATGATATTTCTTTTATAGTTGTCTCCAAATGTTACTATACCTCCATCTTCAGCTTTAAGAGAGATAAATTATAACTTATCTTCTATCATGTGCCTTGAGCATCCTCTATCAAGGTACCACCTTCTTTTAGCTCCTACAGTTGCCAAGCACACCCGCACAAGTGATCAAGTAAACTTAGGTACCTAAGCTAACTTGGGCACTTTGGGGTTAGCACAAATGATTCCTTTTGGAATGCAAATTTATTTTATATTTGGTTTATTTGAATTAAAGATTTTGTATTCTATAATTTGTATCAATCTTGTTACATTTATAATATGTAATGCTTCTACCATGATTTTAAAATTTTGGAAATACATTCTTTAAAAATTTATGCTTTCTTAATGGATTATTTCCTACACTGGCTTTATCAAAAATCATCTTTTGATTTTCAATCAATATTTATAGATTTTCAGAACTTATCATATATCTATCTATTATAGATCTTAATTTAGTCACATTATCTTATAAGGATTCATTCTTTTCACTTGATTCGTCAAGCTTGCTTTGTAATTCCTTCATATCTTCTTCTACTTTAGCTTCATCTTTATTTAAAAATTGATTCTTGTTGGTGCGAAATCTGATCATCATTGAAGGAGCACTGGAGTCGGAGAAGATGAGGTCACCGCTAGTGACCTGCAAAATAAGTCTCATCCAGAGCCTAGGGGGTGGCTCCGACAAGATCCTCTGATGAACAAGTTAGCTCTTTCGGCCAATAGGATTGAAGTGCTCAGTAGAGAAAGTTGCAAAGTATCGAGAAGAAGAAGAGAGCCCTCTCGAAACGTATATGGAGGGTCTCTTTTATAGATGGAGCCTGTAATAAACTAATAGTGACAGCCATAACCATTTGGTAGTGGGCCGCTCGAGGCCATATGGAGTTTGTTATGGAGGGTAGTGTTTGTTGTCATGATGTGCCAGTCCATTGAGATTTAATAGTTGAAGTTTGAAGGAGTAGGCATCAGTTGGTGATGAATCTTTGAGTTACATCAATACCAATGGAGCTTGGACTCCTCTTAAGCAATCTATGGGTGAGTTGATTTATGTCATGTGGGGCTGGGTTTGTGCGGAGACCTTTCTGGGTGACTGTAGAAAGTTTGGTCGGGAGGAGTCCAGAAGAAATTTGGCTGCTGGAGGAGTTCGAAAGAAGTTCGGAAGAAGTTCGACTACTGGAGGAGTTCGAAAAAAATTTGGCTACTGAAGAAGTCCGGAAGGAGTTCGGAAAGAGTTTGGCTGCTGGAGGAGTATGGAAGGAATTTGACTACTGGAAGAGTCTAGAAGGAGTTTGGAAGGAATTTACAATTGAAGCTCTTCTGTGACCATGAGTTACATCCAACCGACCACCAAATCAAACTTCGATGGGAGCGAGGTTTACCCCCAACAATAGTCCCTCTACTTTCAAATTCGAAATTCGAAGGAAGCAAGTAAAAAGATGATCGTCGAAGTTTGTTCTCAGGCTCCCACCTTATCAGGATGAGACATTTTGGCATTTACTACGCTGGCACCAAAATTTTTCAAATATGAAATGAGATCGAAAAGATGGCCCTTCGTTTCTCCAGTCGAAACTCTGCCCCAGGTATGGTGCCATAAAGACTCCACCTATGGCTGCCTTTCTATCATGATGAGTGGAACATGTGGTGCATGCTGACTGACCAAAGTTGATCCACAATCATAACTACCTCGGGTTACTTCTAGCTATTTAAGATCTTCTTCCTTTGTCTGGAAGTCATTCCTGCTCGAGTCTTCTCCTTTCATCAACCCCCATCCATCTTCTTCCCAAGGGTCTTAACCTTCTCCCTCACCTTCCTGAGCTTTGGATATTCTTTCGATTGGTCCTCATCGCATCCATCATCCTTTTATTCTCTCCAGATAGCTTAGGTCAATTTTCTAGCCCTTCTCATAGGTTATTCATGCTTTTCATTTCTAGCTTCTTGCTTCGCAAATTTTTTGGTGGTGACCTTTGCCCTATATTTTTTCTTATTTTTTTATGGGTTTTCATAGGGTTTAATCTTAATCTGAATGTCTTCCAAAACTGTCCACTCCATGGGTTCATGGGGCTCGTTCGGACTGACCTTCTTTGACCCTGCACCCCTACCAAGGTAGAACCCAGGAATATGTCCCGCTCGTCTTTCACTCCAGATACCATCCCATCTATTCTTACCCTAGATGATCTTTCTTTGATCTGAATCCAAAATGGAATCCCTCCAGAATACAACCTTGAACTCCCTAGCTCTGATGATCGAGTCAGCTCTCCTTCGATCGACCAGTTTTGTTTGTACTTAAAAACTTTGCGTGCCGGGCTTAGACTCCCATTGCCCCCTTTTGTAGTCACCCTCTTCTAATTTTTAAACATCTCCTTCACATTTATCGTACCAAACTCATTTTGGTTCATCATAGATTTCCTCTTCCTCTATCGATTGGCTAAAGTTTAGCGGACCATTTCACTTTTTAGTAATTTCTACACCTTCAAGCACCATTCTTCCACGAAAGATTGGTGGTACTTTTTAATATCTCAACTCGAAGGTCCTCCTGGGCCTTTTGTGCCTCCACCTCCTGAAGATGCATCCTCTTGATGTAGGCAAGCATCTGATAATCCGACAGCAACAAACGATTAGTGTTAAGAAAAAAAACAAAAGAAAAGAGCAGAAGAGAAGAGACAGAGTCGAGCAACGGAGCAATCACCTTGAGGATGGTTCCAAGAGAACCCCAGATGAGCTACCGTGGGTCTAGGTTGGCCATCTGCTCTACCACCTCGGGCATGAAAAACTTGTTGGTAAGATCTTGGATGATCTCTGGGATGTCAAAGGGATCCTCCCCTCGTTCATCGCTGTTGCCATCCGGTTTGCCTAGGTGAGCCTTATGGGACGTCTTGGCAATAGCTTTCTTCTTTTTTCTTCCTTCCCTTGTCCCTTCCTTGGTAGGGAGCTCCAAAGTCCGATCCTTACTGGAGGGACCTGAGGGCATGGAAGGAACTGAGCCCGATCCAGTGGTGTCAACCTCGGTAGTTAGGGTAGTCTCAGTGCTGGTAATAACCTCGGATGCAGTGGCAGTGGGGTCGGGGACTTCAAAGCTAGAAGCACCAACATTCGCCCTTTTTAATCCATCGCTTGGTGCCTTCCCTTTCCTCTTCATGGTGTAGAGCCCTTTGGTAAGCATCTCGACAGCTTGTGTGTCCATTTCTATAATAGAGAAAAAAGCACAGTTAGTAGCAATACACGTGTGCAAAATCGTATGGATTCAAAAATCGAAAGATGTACCAGTAGGATCATAAAAACTCAGACCTTGGTTGAATAAGGTCTGTTCCTTTAAAAGGTCGACAAGAGGAGGAGCTCGATATGCCTTAAGTTTATCAAAGAAATCAAGGTCGGCTCCGTCTAAGCTAGAAGCTCGGTAAACTGACTCTCTAATATAATCCCATGGAGGAAGATCTAATGGTAGGGTCGAGCAATGTACAAGAAAGAACTTTTCCTTCCAGTTGTGAATGAAAGAAGTGGCACTTTTCAATAACCCCTTCTTGCCAACTTGGGAGGAAAAGTACCATCTATCCTTCGCGGATGGATCGCGCTTGAAGGTGTAGAAATTTCTAAAAAGTGAAAAGGTCGGCTGGATTTGGCCAATCGATAGAGGAAGAGAAAATCTATGACGAACCGAAAGGAGTTTGGTATGATAGATGCGAAGGAGATTTTAAAAATTGGAAGAGGGCGACTACAAAAGGGGGCAGTGGGAGCACAGTCGAGCTTCACTCGACTTTTCTTCCTTAGCAAGCCTGTCTGGCTCGCCAATTCATCGCTCTCCAATGGCTTCATTGTCCTTGGCCTTGAAGGCCTCTTTTACTTGGGCATACCCCTTGGCTCGAGCCAGCATATCGACAAAATCCCTGGTATACTTCTTCTCCAAGGAGAACAATAGATTGTTCTTCTGAATGTCATCTTTTAGTGCAGCCATAGCAATAGACTGGTCCAGATTCTAGACTTTTAGAGCAGCTACATTGAAGTGGTTGACATAAGCTCAGATGGATTCTCCCTCTTGATACTTGATGTTGATGAGGGATTTTGAGCCTCGCTTGGGATGGTGGCTACTAACAAAATGAGCCACAAATTGATGGCTCATTTGGTCAAAAGAAAAGATGGTATTCGACTTGAGAGCCAAGTTTCAATTTCTGGTGGCTCCCTTCAGGGTGGATGGGAAGGCCCGATAGAGAATGGTGTCTGGTGCACCATGGAGCAGCATTATCGTTCGAAAGGTCTCCAGGTGGTCGACCGGATTGGAGGTCCCATCGTAGCTCTCGAATTAAGGGAGCTTGATGCTTGGTGGGATAGGTTCCTATATGATGCGGTGAGAAAAAGGAGGGTCAGTACAAATGTCATTACTGTGGGAGGGAGAAGCACGATAAAGTTCTTCGATCTATCGATTCATCTCTTATAGTTTCTAGTCTAGATCCTCTCGATCGTGGATCTTCAAGATCTTTTGGCTGAACTGGGGCAAAGTCCCCCCAGGGGTAGAGTCATGATTAGACCAAGGGCTCTCAGTTCTCTGCTTCTCCTTTTCGAAGGTTGCCGATCGACTAGCCTAAGTCGGCTGCCCGCAGATCAGATCACGGTATTTCAGAGAAGCCTATTCTGCCTAAATCGATGTCGGAGGTTGCTACTACCACATGGCCTGCACCGCTTCTGTGAGGCCGTGAACCTACTGTACTAGCAGGTTGAACTGCTCCGCATCCACCATTATTGCAGGTGGAGCTTGAGTTGCCATAGAAGAAGTAGGGGTGGGCAGATCTGGATGGGATCTGGCCATGGAGGCTGTCGACCGCCAGATTGAAGCCTTCTTAGAGGGCATCCTTCTTGAGAAGGAGAACTTTTGAGGAGAAGAAGAGAGATCTAATCTCTGCTGAGCACTCCTTTAAGAACAAGAAAACATCAAAAGGTAAAGGTGCCCTTCCTCTAGCACCAAATTCTATTGGTACGAAATCTGATCATCACCGAAGTAGCGCTTGAGTCAGAGAAGATGAGGTCGCCGCTAATGACTTGTAAAATAAGTCTCATTCAAAGTCTAGGGGGGTGGCTCTGGCAAGATCCTCCGACGAACAAGTCAGTTCTTTCGGCCAACAAGAATGAAGTGCTCAGTAGAGAAAATTATAGAGTATCAAGAAGGAGAAGAGAGCCTCCTTAAAATATATCTGGAGGGTCCCTTTTATAGATGGAGCCTATAATAAACTGATAATAACAGTCATAACTGTCCGGTAGTGGGCCGCTCGAGGCCACGTGGGGTTTGTTACGAAGGATAGTGTCTATTATTATGACGTGCCAGTCCATTAAGATTTAATAGTTGATGTTCGGAGGAGTAGGCATCAGTTGACGATGAATCTTTGAGTTACATCAATACCAAGGGAGCTCGAACTCCTCTTTAGTGGTCTGTGGGTGAGTTGATTCGTGTCATGTGGGGTTGGGTTCGTGCAGAGATATTCCTAGGTGACCGTGGCAAGTTAGTTCAGGAGGAGTTCAGAAGGAGTTTTCGCTGCTGGAGGAGTCCAGAAGGAGTTCGAAAGGAGTTTGGTTACTGGAGGAGTCTGGAAGGAATTCGGCTGTTGAAGGAGTTTGGAAGGAGTTCAGAAGGAATTTGCGATTAAAGCACTCCTGCGACCATAAGTTACACCTGATCGAGCACCAAACCAAACTTTGACGGTAGTGAGGTTTACCCCTAATAATTCTCTTTTTTTAGTTCTTTGTTCTTATGAGATAGCTTCTTAAAATCATAAAGTAGATTATTGAAAACATTATATAATTTCTTGAATATAAATTCAAAAATTGAATCTATTGGAAATTATGTTCCAAAATCAATCATCAGCTTGTTGACAGTTGGGATATTATAATTAATTTATTAATTAATAAAAAATATTTTGACATTTTTTTTCATCATAAATTTATATTTTCTAATGAACTCCATTATTGTGATGAGTCCTTAGGACTATTTAGTTTTGATAAAGAGAGGATTTATCGATTAGTCCTTAAATTTATTGACGACCAAATGATAGACTGTTAATTATGACGATAGCGTCTATCGAGCATAGGTCGCTATATGCCATATAGGTTGGTTGTCCTCTTAACCAAGGAATGTAGAGATACTAGTATGGCATACAAGTGAGATGTATGGGTACATCATCATTGAACATGACCAACTTCAGAGCATTCTGCTGTCGAGAATGTCTCTGATGGGATATAGGTATAAGTATCCCTTAGACCTGAGATCACCTCAGTGACTTGCAAGCAACTTACTGTGCTTTGGTATCGAACTAACTGAATTTCTAATTCAGCAATGAAGGCTTCTGAGTATAGTCAAGTACTTGCAAAGTCAGAGTGTGATCAAGATGAAATTGACCACTTCAAGAGTTGGAGAAGAATGTATCATTGTATTTCAATATGGCAAAACCTTGGCCAGGGTAATCCATCAGATGGATTTGATATTTTGAAATATAATGTAGATAACTTGATCAGAGTTGATAGTTGAACTCTGAGGTATCCTACGAGCATTGTGGTCAAGGGGATGAATTATATGGAAACTATATTTGCATGGGTTCTAAGGAAGGTGTTCTACACCTTTCAACCTATCTGGCCATCTGGTATCATTACTAGATGGTCACTTTGATTGATATAAAAATTTATTCCTATGCTACTAATTTAGGTTTAGACCTATGAGGTCACACACATTAGAGTTTACATTCAGATTGGATGGTTGATCAGCGATTTAGAATCATTTTAGGGTTAAACGATCAATACGATTGACGTTAGACCTAGAGCCAGTGTTGTAGGAGGATTGATTAGCAATTCGATTGCTAATTGACTTAATTTGATTAAACTCAAAGGCTAAGATTATGTCTAATTAAATATTATTTAATTAGATTTAGTTTAGGCTTGATTGGATCAAGTCCAATTGGCTTATTGGATAAGTCAAATGCAAGAAAAAACTAGTCCTAGTCTAACTAGGACTCGGGTCAACCTAATTATCTAATTTGATTAAAAAAATTATAATTAAATTTTATTTAAGCTAATTTAGTTAAGTCTTTAAATAGGATAAGATTTTATTTAATTGGGTTGGTTTACTCTTATTTTTATTTGGTTAGAAGATTTTGTTTGACCAAGTCAAAATAGGAGTCCTAGTGTGACTAGGACTCCCTATTCATTGCACCACCTAATCCTCATGCCCCACCCTTTTCTCTTTGTGTTTTTATGTGAATAATCTCCATGCACAAGTTTTCTCACACCTCCCTTCTCTCTTCCTTTTTCTTATATGAAAGTTTGTTGGAAGACCAAGTCAAAACGGGAATTAGTTTTGCTTAAGGATTCTATGAGATAGAATTCTTGTCAACCAAAACTCTTCCCATAAGTGTGCCAACCCATCCTTTCTTATTTTCTTTGATTTTCATGGTAAAAGAGGACATTATTGTGCACCCCCCTTTCTGGTCCATGGTAGAAAAAAAGGTGGGGGCACCCAAGAGTTGGGCACCCCAACAACTTCCCTTATTTGCTCCTTCCTAGTCTAGGTTATTGACCTAACTTGGACTCTACATATCTATTTATTTAAAAATAATTTTTTACTAAAATTTTCCTATATTGTATACATTTAAGAGGTCTCTTTGGTGTAGAAAAATTAAAGAAAAATTCATCTGGATCGTAGAGATATGGAAAACACAAATTAGGATGTCTAGAAAAAGAACAAAGAAGCAGAAGAGGGTCTTCTTCTAGGGTTTTTGTTCCAGATCTCTTCCTCCCTTTTTATGAGCTTTTGAGAGCTGTCACAGTATCACAAATCTTCCTCTTTTATTTTAGTATTTTGAAGTATCTAAATTTCAAAGAAGAAAGCATCGGATGAACCGTCGAAGAGAGATCAGCATAGTGCTAGCATACTATGCTGATTTCCTGCATCAGAAACTCTGATAGTGTTCGTGGGCTCATCTGGATGACTCCTAGAGGTCAGACATGTGTGTAGCTCATAACTTCATCCTCAAACCTAGATCAGTAAGTTAGAATGTCTAACTTGCTCAGGTAATAGATCTGATCTATTAAGTTCATACTTTTATTTGAAGTAGTATAGATCTAGGTTGATTTTATCAACCTTTTTTTTCTTGTTTGATTTTAATTTTTGATTTAATATCTTATCTTGATCATATAATAGATCTGAGATTTAGGTATTTATATATTTATTTAAATAAATATTTAATTTATTTAAGTCTTTTACTGCATGATCTTGAAAAGTTTCAAGATCTACCCATGAAATCCTAGATCTGGTTTCTTCAATTAGTATCAGAGCCTAGATTTTTATTACATAATTTTTATGCATATTTAGATTATTTATTAAATTATATCTAATTTATAATCTAATTATTAAATCTAAAATTAAAAAAATTTAGATATCATGAACTGCCATAAGGTTGTCCTACTATAAGGTTTACCCCTTATAGTGAAAAAGTTATCCTAGTTCATGATGATCTGACTCTAATCATAATTTTATTAGATTTGATATAATTTTATTTATGATTTAATAGATTTAAAATAATTTTAAATCTAAAAATAAAATATTTTAGATTACATGGACTGCCATAAGGTTGTCCTGCTGTAAAGTTTACCCCTTACAGTGAATAGGTTATCCTAGTACGTGTTGATCTAAAATATTGATAATAAAATTTTAGATTAGATCTAAGAGATTTTATGATCTAATTAAAAATATTTTAATCTAATTTTAATCATCATAAATATGTTAGATTTGATTTAGGAAGATTTATGATTGATTATTATTGAATCTATTTCAATTACATAAACCTGTTTAGATTATATCTAAAGTAGTTTTATGTTTATTTTACTTGCATATTGATTATGAATCAAACATGCAACTTAGTTGATAGAACCATATCGTAAAAATATTTTACAAACATGAAAATTATTTTCAAAAAGCCGAACCTCAACCCTCAGCTCAAAACTTAATTGAGAATTAAGAAGTTGATTGATTAGGATCTAGGATTCTGAATTGAAGATCCTAAGACACAAATCATAACACATTGGGTTAAATGGATTAGTGGGGATTACATCCATTAATTGGATTAGACCTAGGGTTAGATTAAAGAATGGACTTAATTAGAGAATTGACTAAATCTAATCAATTATTGTCTTAGATTAGGTTAAGGATTCTCTAGATCAATTAAAATAGTTGTAGTTGGTCAAGTCCATGTCTTTAATAAGATTCAAGATGGATTTGATTCTTGGCTACGCAGTCTAGCATGAACTATTAGATTGATCTAATTAAAACTAATTAAACTAGTTGGTGTCTAAGGTAAATCAAATCGATGATTTTTAATTGGTAGTCCGTTTACCTGGCCATTTTTTATGGTATCTAAGGTAAGCTTTGGCAGACCCTCCCACCGATTGAACTTATTTGGCTTTTTGGTGAGATTATGTTTTGATTGAATTACTTGACTATTTGAGCTGACCCATGTCAGCTAGGTAAATTAGCATGACTGATTTAGGTGCTCCAAAACCAGCCTGCTAGTGGTCTTCCTTAAGCTAACTTGGTGAAGACAGTAGGATGATCATTACAAGCTAGTTAATGTGACCTACTCACTTCTATAAATAAATCCTCTAAAATTATTATATCCCTAAAATAAAATAGTTATATGATAACTGGATCATAGCCTCTCATTAAAGTGGATGATAATGGATCCATCAATTAGATAATCATTGGAGGTCCAAAGGCCTGGTGCTTATTGGTTGATGGAATTATCATTCATTATATAATCTCTTTGATACATCTTTCTAAATGGTGGTCAAGTGGGTCAACCAAAGTTGGGCCTGATCATTTACTAGTTAGATGGGCTAAGTTTGGTCATGTTAGTGGTTGCACCTAACTGGACCTTTTCTGAGAAGGCCAAAGCCAACTGATCAGGAGCTGGAGAAAAATTTAATTACTAAAAATTATTTGGAGAAACAATTGGTTATGAACCTATCCTTAGATGTACAAGGGTTGGCAAACCAAAGTTAGGCTTGTGTGCAGTCTATGTGGATTCTAGTATCCACCAAGGAATTAGGATAATTCCTCCAATTGGAGGTAGAGGCTACCAATTCGAATAAAATAATGGGAGAAACCTTTTGATTAAAGTCCAAATCTTTAGGTTTAATGAATCAATTACTAATTAGATTTTGATTTTTCTTTGTGCAGACATGGCCACTTCCTTATCGCTCTAATCATTGTTGGATAATGATAAGTTAGTGGGGCCTAATTTTGGTAGCTGATACTAAAAGTTGAAGATTGTTTTAGAGCATGAACAGATCCTACATCCGAGGAGCCAGCTGCTAATGTACGTGGAACAGTCAGAGACACTTATCAGAAGTGGCTCAGTGATCGAACCATAGTGCGTTGCATTATGTTGGCTGCAATGAGCGATGAGTTCAATCATAGATTTGAGACAGCTTAACCAAATGAAATGCTCCAAGTGTTGGAGGATTCTTTTGGCACACCCAATGACGTTGAGAGGCACAAGACTAGTTGCACCATCTTCAATGCTAGAATGTAGGATGGAGCCTCTATCATTGATCATGTACTATACAAGATCGAGCTAATAGAGCGCTTGAGCAAACTCGGATTTTTCTTGCATGAACAACATAGAAAATATGCAATACTGAACCTATTGCCAAAGCTCTATCTCCCTTTTCTTACTCACTACAGAATGACAAAACTTAAAGTAAACTACCACGACTTACTGGGGTTACTTCAGTACTTTGAGAAGGATCACTAGCTCCATAAAGAGTCGGTGAACTTAGTGGGAGGTTCGTCATCTGATTCTCGACCCTTTAGGAAAGGAAAGAAGAGCAAGAAGAAGAAAACAAAGAAGGTGCAAGTTCAGGCTGGGACATCAGTGTCGGCCCAGACTAGGAAGATCAAGTCCGATAAGAGTCAAGCAGAATGCTTCTTTTATAAGAAGTGAGAGCATTGAAAGAGGAACTATCCTCAGTACATTGCCTCCCTAGATCCGAACAGGCAAAGAAAGAAGCAAGCATTACTGGATAAGATATTTATATGATAACTCCTTATAATTTCTCTATTTATGATATTACTGATTAGGTATTGGATATCGACAGCCCTTACCATAATTATAATTTATTGCAGGGGTTGCAGATCATTAGAAGATTCGAGCAAAGCAAGAGATTTCTGAACATTGAAGATGGAAGATCAATTTCAGTTCTAGCTTTAAAAATTTTGAAACTTGTATTTGAATCTCATACCGTTGTTCTTAGTGATTGTTATTTCTATCCTAGTTTATTTTTAAATATTATTTTTGTTGGCCTTTTGGCCATGAATAATTATAAAATTTTAATAAAAAAATGAGTTTGTAATGTCATTGTGAATGGTGTTACTGCTTTCTATGGATAATTGAATAATGGTGTATATATATTATCATAACCTATTAATGTAGTCTATTCTACTGGCAAGCATCCTAGATTAGATAGTGTATCAGATATCTACTTATGGGCACTGTAGGCTAGGTCATATAAATAAGAATAGGATAAATAGGTTGACTCAAGAGGGAATCCTCGAAGTTAATAATTGTGAATCGCTTCCAACCTATGAGTCATGCCTTCTTGGTAAAATGACCAAGTCACCTTTTACTGAAATAGGTGAGAGAGCCAATGAGCTCTTAGGTCTAGTACATACTAATGTATGTGGATCAATGAGCACAAGTGCCAGAGGTGGATATGTCTACATCATCACTTTCACAGATGATCTATCCACATATGGATATGTCTATCTGATAAAATATAAGTCAGATTCTTTTGAAATGTTCAAACAATACCGAAGCGAAGTAGAAAAACAAACTGAAAGAGTATTAAAACTCTTCGATCTAACTGAGGAGGAGAATACCTTTCTGGTGAGTTTCTCACATATCTAGGAGAGAATGAGATTCTCTCCTAATGGATTCTTCTTAGAAGAATACAGCATAATGGTGTGTCTGAAAGAAGGAATCAAACTCTGTTAGACATGGTCTGATCCATGATGGGATTTGCCAGCTCGCTAATATCCTTCTGGGGATATGCACTCGAATCGGCTTGTTATCTATTAAATAGGATTCCAAGTAAGTCTATAGTTAAAATCCCATATGAGATATGGACAGGGCGTAAGCCAGCACTTTCACATCTTAAGATTTGGGGGTGCCCGGCTTATGTCAAACGGTTAATTACAGATAAACTTGGACCTAGGTTTAATAAGTGTACATTCATCGGATACCCAAAAGAGATCAAAGGCTACTATTTCTATCATGCTGATAAACAATAGATGTTCGTTAGCCTTAGGGCAATCTTTTTGGAAAAGGAGTTCCTTGGTGAAGAAATTATTGCCTTTAAGGTTGAACTTAATGAAGTTCAAAAGATAGAAAGTCTGACACAGAATGTTGAACCTAAGTCAAATTTGATCAGATCAGATTTGGAGCCTAGTGAACCCACATCATTAAGGAGATTTGGTAGAGTACCGTGCCATCTGGATAGATACTATGGATTCTTAGTCCAGGATGGTGATTCCATCAAACTCGATGAGAATGATGAGGATTCGATTACTTATATGGATGCAATGTAGAGATCCGACTCTGAGAAATGGCTAGAAGCCATGAGATTCAAAATGGATCCCATGAAGGTCAATGATGTATGGACATTAGTTGACCCACTTAAAGGGGTTAAACCCATTGAGTGTAAATGAATATTCAAAAGGAAAAGAGGTGCAAACGGAAAGGTGGAGATCCCATCTAGTTGCCAAGGGGTATCGTCAATATTATGGTATTGACTATAATGAGATATTCTCCTCAGTGGCAATGCTCAAATCCATTTGGATAATGCTTGCAATAGCTGCCCACCTGGACTATGAGATCTGATAGATGGATGTGAAGACAACTTTCCTAAATGGAGAGCTAACTAAAGAGGTGTATATGATACAATCTGAGGGGTTCACATCCATAGATGAGTCCAAGGTGTGCAGGCTTCAGTGATCCATTTATGGATTAAAGCAAGCATCTCGGAGTTGGAATATGCATTTCAATAAAGTGATCAAAATATATGGCTTCATTAAGAACGGAGAAGAATCCTACATTTATAAATGAGTAAATGGTCCAGTAGTGGTATTCCTTATTTTGTACATGAATGACATTCTCTTAATCAAAAATGACATCCCCGCACTACAAGAAATAAAAGTCTGGTTGTCATTACAGTTCTCCATGAAGGACTTGGATGAAGCATCTTACATCTTAGGGATGAAAATCTATAGGGATAGATCTAAAAGGATGCTTGGTATATCCCAGTCCACGTACATAGAAATTGTGCTGAAGAGGTTCAGCATAGAGAATTCCAAAAAGAGCTATCTTTTGATAGGCCAAGAAATTTCTCTCTCTAAGAAGGATTGTCGGACAACTCTTGAAGAGAGAGAGCGTATGATTAGAATTCCATATGTTCGGATAGTTGGATTTATTATGTATGCAATGACATGTACGAGATCAGATGTGGCATACTCACGAGGAGTAGTGAGTAGATACCAATCTGATCCTGAAGAAAATCACTGGAAGGTGGTTAAAATCATCTTTAAGTATTTGAGAAATACTAAGGATCAATGATTGGTTTATGGTGAGTCAGATCTGAAGCTTGTGGGGTTTATAGACTCTAGCTTTCAATCTGACCATGATGACAGCAAAAGTATGTCAGGGTATATCTTTACTCTAAATGATAGAGCCATCTGTTAGATAAGTTTCAAGCAGCATACAGTGGCTGACGCTGTTTGCGAAATAGAATACATGGCAGCATCAGATGCCGCAAAGAAAGTTGTGTGGCTGAGAAAGTTCATCATCGAGCTTGGAGTAGCATCCTTCATTGATGGTTCAGCTCTGCTCTACTGCGATACCATTGGTGCCATAGCTCAAGTAAAGAAACTGAAGGCACACCAGTGGATAAAGCACATTCTACGCCGCTTTCATTTGGTCCATGAGATTGTGGATCATAGTGACGTCGATCTTCAGAAGATCAACGAAAAGAAGAACCTAGCCGACCCCTTCACTAAAGCCTTGGCAATCAAGGAGTTTGACAACCATAAGTCAAAAATGGGTATTAGATACTATGTCGAGTGGCTTTAGAACAAGTGGGAGTTATTGGAAATTACGTTTCAAAGCTAATCATCAGCCTATTGATGGTTGAGATATTGTATTGATTTATTAATTAATAAAAAAATATTTTGGCATCTTTTTTCATCATAAATTTATATCTTCTAATGAACTTCATTGTTGTGATGAAGTCCTTAGAACTATTTAGTTTCGATAAAGAGAGGATTTATCGATTAGTCCTTAAATTTATTCACGGCCAAATGATAAGCTGTTAATTAGGATAATAGCGTTTATCAAGCATAGGTCACTATATGTCATATAGGTTGGTTGTCCTCTTAACCAAGAAGTGTGGAGACACTAGTATGGCATACAGATGAGATGAATGGGTATATCATCATTGAACATGACCAACATAAGAGCATTCTACTATTGAGAATGTCTCTGATGGGATATAGGTATAAGTATTTCTTAGACCTGAGATCACCTTTATGACTTGCAAGCAACTCACTATGCTTTGGTACCAGACTAACTAAATTTCTAATTTAGCAATGGAAGGCTTCTGGGCATAGTCAAGTACTTGCAAAGTTGGAGTGTGATCAAGATGGAATTGACCACTCTAAGAGTTGGAGAAGAATGTATCACTGTATTTCAAAATAGCAAAACTTTGGCCAGGATAATCCATCAGATGGATTTGATATTTTAAAATATAATGTGGACAATCTGATCAGAGTTGATAGTTGAACTCTAAGATGTCCTACGAGCATTGTGGTCAAGGGGATGAATTATATGGAAACTATATTCGCATGGATTCTAAGGATGGTGTTCTACACCTTTTGACCTATCCGACCGTCGGATATCATTGCTAGATGGTCACATCGATTGGTATAAAAATTTATTTCTATACTACTAGCTTAGATTCGAACCTATAAGGTCACACACATTAGAGTTCATATTCTGATCGGATGGTTGATCAATGATTTAGAATTATTTTAGGATTAAACAATCAATACGATTGATGTTTGACCTAGTGCAAGTATTTTTGGAGGATCGATTAGCAATTCGATTACTAATTGACTTAATTTGATTAAACCAGAAGGTTGAGATTAAGTCTAATTAAATATGATTTAATTAGATTTAGTTTGGCCTTGATTAGATCAAGTCCAATTGGCATATTGGATAAGTCAAGTGCAAGGAAGAACTAGTCTTAGTCTAACTAGGACTCGAGTCAATCCAATTTTCTAATTTGATTAGAAAGTTAAATTTAAATTAAATTAAATTAAGTATTTAAATGGATTAGGATCTTATTTAATTGGATTGGTTTACTCTTATTTTTATTTGGTTAAAAGACCTTGTTTGACCAAGTCAAAATAGGGGTCCTAGTGTGACTAGGACTCCCTATTCCTTGCGCCACCTAATCCTCACGCCCCATCCTTGTTTCTTTGTGTTTTTATGTGAATAATCTCCATGCCTAAGGTTTCTCATGTCTCCCTTCTCTCTTCCTTTTTCTCATATGGAAGTTTGTTGGAAGACCAAGTTAAAAGGGGAATTAGTTTTGCTTAAGGATTCTATGAGATAAAATCCTTGTCAACCAAAACTCTTCCCATAAGTGTGCCGACCCATCCTTCCTTAATTTTTTTTATTTTTATGATAAAAGAGAACATTTTTGTGCACCCCGCTTGCTGGCCCATGGCAGACAAAAAGGTGGGGGCGCCCAAGAGTTGGGCACCCCAAAATCTTGGGCACCCCAACAACATCCCTTATTTGGTCCTTCCTAGTCTAGGTTTTTGACCTAAATTGGACTCTACATATCTCCTTATTTAAAAGAAATTTTTGGCTAAAATTTTCATGTATTGTGGAGATTTGAGATTCCTCTTTGGTGTAGAAAAATCAAAGAAAAATTCTTTTGGATCATGAAGATATTGAAAATACAAATCAGGGTGTCTAGAAAAAGAACAAAGAAGAAGAAAAGGGTCTTCTTCTAGGGTTTTTGTTCTAGATCTCTTCCTCCATTTTTGTGAGCTTTTAAGAGGTGTCTCAGCATCACAAATCTTTGTCTTTTCTTTTGATATTTTGGATAGTCCAAGTTTCAAAGAAGAAAGCATCGGATCAACCATCGAAGAGAGCTCAGCACAGTGCTAGCATACTATGCTGATTTCTTGCATTAGGATCTTTGATCATATTCATGGGCTCATGTGGATGACTCGTAGAGGCTGGATGCATGTGTGGCTCATGACTTCATTCTCAAGCTTGGATTAGTAGTTAGAATGTCTAACTTGCTCAGATAATAGATCTGATCGATTAACTTCATACCTGCATTTGATGTAGTATAGATCAAGATTGATTTGATCAACCTTTTCTTTCTTATTTGATTTTAATTTTTGATTTAATATCATACCTTGATCATGTAATAGATATGAGATCTAGGTATTTATATATTTATTTAAATAAATATTTAATTTATTTAAGTCTTCCACTGCATGATCTTGAAAAATTTTAAGATCTATCCATGAAACCCTAGATCTAGTTCCATCAGAATCATCATTATTTATCTCATCCTCCAATGCCATAAGATAAAGAATTGCTTTTTCTTCTCTTTGACACTCTTCCTCACTTGAAGAGAAATTTTCATCATCGCTCTATGTTGCTTTTAGTACTTTCTTTCTTGATTTTTTTGAACTCTTCTTTAGTAATGGATAGTCCATTTGAAAATATTCGAGCTTCTTACACTCATAATAAAGAACTTGATCCTTTTCTTTTTCTTTTTTCCTTTCTTTGCTACCTTCTCCCTGAAGAAAAACCCTTTTTCCTAGAACATGATCATTCAGATCTGATTAGATCCGAAGGAATATTTCAAAAAAAATTTTTCTAAGATCATAATCAGATTTAAAACATCTCAGATCTAATTCTTTAAGATCTAATATTAAGATTAAAAATAAAATTAAATCTAATTAATTTCATACCTTATATTTTGGGTAATCAGATTACCCTGTGATGATCCTGATCTATCCTAAGGTTCTGGAAGGAGCCATGCATGAATCTAGCATCTATCGGTATCCGCTCGGGCAATATTTGGACAACTTCTCCTTACAAATCTTTTTTCCAAATATCAAATCTAAATCTGATCTGGAAGTCCTTCAAAAAAATTTTTGAAAGCAGCATGTCCATCTTACGAACACCATTGCATAGATGCTGAACTCTTCACAAATTCATTTGGATCTTCTTTTCAGATTTATTTCCAACCTTTGTTACTTAGAAGAAGGAGAGAGAGGGAATCAGAAAGGGCATGGAAGATGGAAGGGGTGGTAGCCTTTGGATATGAAAAATTATTTCTTTCATGAAAAGCCTTGGTGCAAGGGTTCTTATACAAAAGTATAGCACCAAGTTAGAGTCCCTCTTTGATCAAAATCCTCATTTATTCGACCATTGGGACTCCTAGACCTGATCTCCACAAAAATACTCAGATCCCATCCAATTTTGATGCCAAAAATCAATATGGAAGGTGGTGACATGAGTAGATAAGGAAGAGTCCACTGCATCTAGGACTCTTCCCTCAAAAGTTTGATCCAAATCAAACTCTATCATAACTCAGTCTAGATACCTTTAAAAATCAATAAATTTGGTACACCCAATGTATGATTTATTCTCTATCACATATCCAAAAATCAAATCAAAAGAATTTTCAAAAAAAATTTTAGAAGCATCTGATCAGGTGACCCTCAATTCTCTTAATTAGGTCAACTTTTGACCCTAGTCCAATATGACTATGAATGGATTAAATTTCTATAATTAATCTAATCTGAACTTATTTTAGTCAGATGAAAATAAGTCCATTCAAAACATAAGAATGAGTCAAATCAAATTTGACTCAGTTGTGATGAATCAAAAAGATTATAAAAGAAGAAAGTCAGGCTCAATCATGTGCTAGCACGATTACCTTAAACCTGATTGGATCTAATCCAAATCAATCAAACTGGGTTAGCTCAATTGATGATATCCAGATCCAAACTCTTATTTATGTGACTGTTGTCTAGCAAGACAATCCAAGGGGAGGGGGGGTGAATTGGGTTTTTCATAACTTAAAATAAGTTAAGTACTATTTTCAAAAATAAGTGATGTGATGTATATGCTTTAGTTCTAAGTATGTAGAAATGTAGAAATATAAATAAAATAGAATAAAGTAAATAAGACATTCACGAATACTAAAAAATTTATAGTGGTTTGGTGTCTCTTGCACCTATGTCCACTGCCCAAGGTCCACTTAAAAATTTTACTATAATCTCTCCAAATTATAGTTGGATAGTTTTCCAAAGCTCACTATCCAAAACCTAGTTGATTTTTATACTAGCTGACCAACCACAACCAACCCCTAAGCCAACCCTTGGCTTACAATCCATTTTTCAGGCTTGGATTAGCCTTTTCTTTAGCTTCAAAATCCTATTGAAGCTAAGTTATAAGAAAGAGGAAAGTTGAATAACAAAAATGAACAAAAAGCTCCTTTGATGAGCAAATAAGTCGATGAAGCTTTTTGGAATCTTCTTGGAGAAAGGATTTTGAATTGTTTGAGCTTGTCTTCTTATAGAATGGAATCACTTGATTTGATGTTCTTGGAGTTTGGAGTGGAAAGCCCTCTTTTCAGGGCTCTCTTGACTCTTTCTCTTAACATTTTGATTCCTGTCAATAATTCAATAGTTATGTCACTTCCTCTAGGTGTTTTGTAGGTAATTTTTCATGCTTGGAAGGCTAGAGAATCCTATTTGACCATTGGAGAAGCAAAATGACTGTTTGAACCAAATCTGCATAGTTCTGAACAGTCTGCAAAAACTAGCCATTGGAGCTTGAGTCGAATCTCGAGTCGACTCGAGCCTCAGCTCGAGGCCATTTGCTCCGCTCATTCCTCAGCTCGAGAGTTTTTGTATGAAGATCAGTCTTTTTATATTTTATTGAGACTTTTGCTCATAGACCTCAAGTTGACTTGAGCCTCTGCTTGAGACCGTGCTGAACTTTTCTTCAAAATTATCATCTTTTGTATTTTTCCTGAGAATTTGATTTGAGAATCTCGAGTCGACTCGAGCCTCTGCTCGAGGCTTTGCCTCGAAATCACCATTCTCTAGATTTTCACTGAGACTTCGACTCGAGAACCTCGAGTTGACTCGAGTCTCTGCTCCAGACTGTTCGATCTAAAATTTTTGCATGCCAGTCTGTGTATCAGTTCGAGCTGAACAACGAGTCAAACCATGAGTCGACTCGTGGACTTCTTATGTTGAAAAATTTTAGTTTATCCAAAAGCTTTTCTCTTGAATTCTGATTTTGGGATATCTTTTTCAAGCCTTATTTCAGGTGTGATTTATGCTCCAAATGCCTCCAACTCTTTTCTATCAATTTCTAAATGTACTTATATGGATGTTTTATTTGATACTCTAAAATACATCTTCAAATATGATCTCATCAACTTCACTAGCTCAAATATATACTCAAATATTTTGTTACTAATCAAAATTAATCTTTGGGGTCAGTAATCTTTTCCTTTTTGTTGATGATAAAATTTTGAGTATATGAGCGAGAAATGTGCAAACTAAAGATTTAATCCTTTTTGTATTTCCATATTTGGCTCCCCCTTAATTTATGCTTGCATTTTTAATATATCTTTTCACTTCAAGGTTATGTTTTCTTCTCGTACTTATTAGAATGGTAAATTGCCAGCATATATCCATATGTGTGTGCCAAGCATTAGTATTAAACAATCATATATAGAGTTTGTATCCTGGCACAAACTCCAAACTTATAATGCACATCATATATGCTGAAAATTTTAATCCTAAACATACTCATGCTGAAAACCTTAACACATTCAAGCTGAAAATTTTTACCTTAACATATTTATGCTGAAAATTTTTAATTTAACACATTCAAAGTGAATGAATTCATGCTCATATACCTATTACTCTCCCTTTTTGTCATCAATCAAAAATATAAAGTTAAGGCAAATGTTTAGAATGAGTGGAAGATTAAGTGATTAGGAGTTTCATTGCATTAATAAGATGAGTGTGTTAAGCCACCAAAGTATGCTATGATACAATTGGAGGGAAAAACCTGCTTCCTAGATCAGGTTCATTCAGATCTGATTTGATCAAGAAAAATATTTCAAAATTTTTTTTCTTAGATCTAAATCAAATCTGATACTTTTTAGATTTGATTTGATAGATCTAACATAATAAAATAAAAATAAATTAAATCAAATTTAATTTATACTTTGTTCTTGGGTAATCTAATTTATACTTTATTCTTGGGTAATCTGGATGCAGCCACGCAATTGCCTGACCTCTACCGGTATCTACTCGGACAGGATCTAGATATCTCCTCCTTCTCGATCTATCCTCCAAAGATCAGATCTAGATCTGATCTTGAGAATCTTCAAAATAACTTTTGAAGATTCGATGTCGTCTTTTGCAGTAGTGCTGCCTTCTTCCTTTCTTATTGCCTTTCTCTTGCCTGGATCGCACCAAACTTGAGCCCAAAGCCTCTTAGGCATGGAGAAAAGAGAGAGAATCTAAGGATGGCATGGAGGAGAGAGAAAGAGTAATGTGGTGTGGGCAAAGGGAAAAGTTCTTCTAAGCTAGGTGCAGATAAGGTTTATATAGATCCTGCTGTGCCATGCAGTGCGACATCATCCCGACCAATCACATCTCTTCGGGCAATCAGATCTAAATTTGATTGGTTTGATAACATCAACCGACCCAATCAGATGGAAGCCCCTCTCCAACACTCTTAGGTGGCGCCAAGTCTGGTCAAAGAAGAGTCCTTGGTGCCACCTAGTTTGATTCCAAGAAGCAACTTGGAGTCCCATCTGTATGGGACTCCAAGCATCCCTATGCTTGGGTGCACGCCTCCCTAGGCATTCATCCCCTCCTTTCCTCTTTTTAGTAAGGGGACAAGCCCCTATCTACTCTCCTATGGGTGCATGATATATGGGCTGATGTCTAAGTATCAAAGGTCAACATTTGACCAAAGTCAAAAGACAAGAATTAGCAGATGACAAAAAATGGTAGGTGTTGTCTCAAATTTATCTCATAAATTAAGACAACCCTTTTCTAACCTGGACAAGCTTCGGTCAGACCAAGTAAAGGTTTTTGAGTGAGCACAGACATATTTGGCTCAGTCGAGACAACTTTTAATGATTGTAGAAGGAGAACATTAGGCTCAATCATGTGCTAGCATGATTTCCTTGAAACTAATTGAATCTAATTCAAATCAATTGAACTGGGTTAGTTCAATTGATGATATATAGATCCAAACCCTTATTTGTGTGACCCAGTTAGGTTCAGTTCCATAGGATAATGGGATATGTCATGACCTCTATCATCGACATCATCGAAATACCATCCGATGGATCAAAACTTTTCTGATTCAGACAACTAGAATGATCGATCATCCAAATCATTTTAATTGCTCCCAAAATCTATTAGTGACATCTAGCAGTATATGGTGGCAACCCATCAAAACTAAAAATGAACCTCTTGGTGCAGTTACATGTGTGATTAAGTTCTTCTATCTTGAGCCCCGATCGGACTAGGGTTAAGGTGAACTCGTCAAACACAAACTTTCATCATATGAATTAATCATTCGATTCAAGTCTGATGTAAAAACCTTAGTAGAAACTCTTTCTATTATTTCACTCTGCCATGGCTATAGGCTTATGGACTTGATTCTCATGATCATTATAGGGCTACTCCTCATTTATCGAGGTAGATAGATTTCTTCTTAGTGCAATCCAATTCCTATAATGAATATGTTATAGCCAACATACACCTCAGGATTTCGAATGGCTAGAAGATTGAGTCATGGTGTAGTCAAACTATAACACCAGCAAAGTGAACTACCGATGCACCTCAGATCAAAGAACCAGATACACCACTGCAGCTTTGAGCCAGTCATCGATGAGAAGATAGACTTCCTTATGACTGCTCGAGGTGATCACGCTCAGTGCCCTCATTCTCTAATGAGTATTTGTACTCTCGCTTTAGTGTCTCTACACTGTAGACTCAAGACTCATCTACTATAAAGAAATGATTGTACACCAACCTTCCAGATCAATCACCATCCTCATGATTATCCTACAGTCGGAAGCATTTTATGAGTTAATAATGAAAATTCATGTCTTAAATTTTCAACTCCTGAAAATAAGAATTATCATTACCATTAACTCAAGGAATGTATCACAGACACTAAATATACATTATGATAGAAAATAACTTATTTTATTATTTATAGTTAAAATTATAATTTTGCTCTTAGAAGTGTGCAAGTGTCAGCCAATTCTGGCTTCTAGGGCACACATATCTAACAAACTCCCACTTGACCTAAAGCCAATTGGCTACAAATCTAAGTCCCATCTTCTCAAGGTGGGCTTTGATCTTCTACTAGCCCAACAACTTTGTGAGTGGATCCGCCGCATTATCTACGGAGTCGACTCTCTTAACCTTGACGTAACCCTTCTCGAGGTAATCATGGATGAGGTAGTGTCGCCGCTCGATATGCTTGGATTTCTAGTGAGACCTCAGCTTCTTAGCAAGGGCTATGGTATCATTGTTGCTGTAGTATAGAGGAATGACATCTGATGGCATCACTCTGATCTCTGTGGCAAACTTTTTATACCAGAATGCCTCCTTCATAACTTCTGATGCAGCGATATATTCTACTTCTATGGTGGAATCTACTATCACTGTCTGCTTGAAACTCTTCCAACTGACAGCACCACCATTACACACAAATAGACTCCTAGATGTTGACTTTCGATCATCTACATTGGATATAAAATCCGAGTCTGTATACCCCTGGACTTGGAGTTCTCAATTATCAAAAATCAATAATATATCCTTAGATCTTCTTAAGTACTTAAGGATACATTTCATAGAAGTCCAATGTTCTTCATCTGGATTCAACAGATATCTGCTCATGACACTCACAGCAAGGGCTATATCAGGTCGCATACATAACATGGCATATATGAGGCTCCTTATTGCTGAAGCATAAGGGATCTTGCTCATGCATTCTATCTCCTCAGGTGTGCTAGGGCACATCTTCATGGAGAGATGAATGCCATGTCTGAAGGATACCAAACTCCTCTTAGAGTTTTTCATGCTAAACCTTTTTAGCACTTCCTCTATGTATATCTTCTGTGAAAGTCCTAGCATCCTATTCGGTCTATCTCTATAGACCTTAATTCCTAGAATATAGGATGCTTCTCCTAGGTCTTTTATGGAGAATTATTTGGATAACCACATTTTAACTATGGTCAGTATGGGAATATCATTCTCAATAAGAAGAATATCATCTACGCACAATATGAGGAAGACAACAGCGCTCCCACTGATCTTTTTGAAGACACATGGTTTCTCCGCATTTTTTATGAAATCAAATAATTTGATCACATCATTAAAATGAGTATTCCAACTTTGAGATGCTTGCTTAAGTCCATATATGGACCTTTGTAGTTTGCATGCCTTATGATCGGCATCACTAGATGTGAAACCTAGCAGCTGTTCCATATAGATATCTTCCTCAAGGTATCCATTTAAGAACACCATTTTCATGTCAATTTGCTATATTTCATAATCGAAATAGACTGCAATAGCAAGCAATGTGCAGATGGATTTCAGCATAGCTATCAGCAAAAAGGTATCATGATAGTCAATGCCTTCGCATTGACTATACCCCCTAGTACTCTAGTTTTGAATGTCTTCACATTCTCATCTGCACCAATCTTTCTCTTGTAGATCCATTTACACCCAATAGGTACTATACCTTCTAGTGGATCTACTAAGGTCCAGATTTGGTTTGAGTGCATCGAGTTAATTTCTGACTTCATTGCCTCTAATTAATTCTCAGAGTCGATATCTGATATTGCCTTATCATAGGTTTTGGGATCATCACCTTGAATTCCATTACCTATGAGAAATATTTTCTCTACTTCCTCTGAAATAGTACCTAAGTACCTCTCAGAGGGATGAAAAATTCTTTTCGATCTACGAGGTGGAGAAGGTAGTGGTTATATTGGCTTAACCTGATTTGGTTTCATTTAGTCCTTAGCTCGTTGCTCTTGTGAGACTTTCTCCTCGAGCTTGATCTACTTTCTAATGCCGCTATCTTGAATAAACTATTTTTCAAGAAAGATGGCATGTCGACTCATAATCATATTATGATCTTTTGAAATGTAGAAATAATATCCTAATGACTCTTTGGGATATTCTATAAATCAAGCTCTAAAGGACCTAAAGTCTAACTTGTTCTTTTGTTGTCTTTTGATATGAGTTGAATAACCCTAAATTCTGAGATGACTCAGACTTAGTTTCTTACCATGCCATATCTCATACGGTGTGGTAGGAATGGTTTTAGAAGGAATCCTATTTAGTAAGTATATTGTAGTTAATAAACTATGTCCCTAAAGAAAATCAAGAAGGTTTGTGAAGCTCATCATGGATCAGACAATATCTAATAAGGTCCGATTCCTTCGTTCTGAAACTCCATTGAGTTAAGGTATTCCAGATGGAGTCCATTAAGAGATTATGCCATTTTCCTTGAGATAGTCTAGGAATTTCTGACTAAGGTATTCACCTCCTCGATCTGATCAAAGAACCTTAATGGATTTTTCAGTTTGCTTCTCTACTTCATGTCTAAATTTCATGAACTTTTCAAAAGCATCAAACTTATGTCTCATAAGATACACATATCCATGTCTAGATAAATCATTGGTAAAGATTATGAAGTAGATAAAGTTGTCTCTAGTCGGCACATCAAATGGACTGCACACATCAGTATGTACTAGGATAAGAAGATCCGTGGCCCTTTTCCCATGTCCTATAAAAGAGAGCTTAGTCATTTTGCCATGAAGATAAGATTCACAAATTGGATATGACTTGAAAGTCAATAGACTCAATAGTCCGATTTTTTCAAATTTGTTAATCCTATCTTCTACTATATGACCTAGTCTTAGATGCCATAGATACCCATCATTTGGACTATCCCCAGGTTGTTTCATGGCATTCATATTTTGTTCGATATTAAAAATAGATACATCAATATGTAACTGGTAAAGATCGTTAATAAGAAAACCACTTGCAATTTTATTTCTTTCATAAAGAATGTTACAATGATCCTTAAGAAAACTAATTACATAGCCTTCTAGTACTAGGCATGAAATAGAAATCAAATTCCTACTTGCTGCAAGCACATAAACGAGCATACCTCCAGAAGGACCTGCATCCTTCTTATTCTTCAGGGTGGCCAGGTATGCAGGGCATTTCCACTTCCAATGGCCATCAGTGTTGCAATGGAAATACTTTTCTTTGTTAGCGGCCTTCTTTTTCAGCTCTGCCTTTTTCTTCTTTCCTCCTTCCATCTTTTGCCTTTTCACAGACTTCTTCTTCTTTCCAAAAGGCTTTCTTTTGGAAGAAGTTCATTCCATAGCAAGCACTGAGCCTTTAGAACCTTTCATAGAAAGCTCAGTAGTAACCAGTATATTCATAAGCTCGGCTAGAAAATTTTAAAGTTTATGCATATGGTAGTTCATGATGAACTGCCCATATGCATCAGTCAAAGATTGCAGAATTATATCATTCTGCAAATCCAGGTCTAACTTCACTCCGAGCTTCTCAAGCTCTTCCAAGTTCTTGATCATTATCAGACAATGATCTTAGACTGACTGTCCATCACGTATTTTAGTCTTGAATGTCATTTAATGACTTGATACTTGGCTGCGCGACTCTATTCACCAAACATCTCTTGTAGGTGAGCCAATATTTGGTAGGCAGTCTTGATATCTTCATGTTGGCACTGAAGCTCATCAGACATAGAGCCCAACATGTAATATCTAGCCTTGTTATCTTCATCCATCCACTTGTCAAGAGATGCTCTCTATTTAGCGGATGGACGAGCTGGTAAGGTGGGAGAGTTCTAGTCCAATACATGAGTTAACTTCTCAAAATCTAAAATGATTTTGAAGTTTCGAAGCTAATCCTTGTAATTGGATCCGGTCAATCTATGGGTGTCCAAGATACGTGCTAGTGGGTTGGATGCAGATATTTTTTTTTAAAGAATCAAAGTTTCTAGTTAGATATTATAATTAAGATTTGACCAATTTGTTTGGATTTTTATTTTAAATAAATTAGCTCCCACTTTCTCTACAGAGGTGCAAAAATCTCCACGATTAATGATTCCTAGTGGATGGTGCAGTCCCACCAACTGACTCATCACCTCACCTAATAGTTATTGATGATGGGTTAGCCAACGAGTGAACAACTCTTGCTCAATGATTCTCTAATCATGGTATACTCAAACTTGGTCTCTAATTTATGAATCTCACCATGCCCGAAATATTGATCCACTTCTTAATTAAGTTAGACCCACCATTTGCACAGATTGAATTTCTAATTGAGTCTCTCACTGTATCCAGAATATTGAGCCCAATCTATCCTCCAGCCCGTAGCATCCAAGCCTAATAGACATGGTTGCATCTTTTTGGTGCAACTGAACCACTATAACCAACCGAGAATAATCAACCCCGAGAAGGAACCGCACATCCATAATGGTGGAAGACCTTAGACTTAATCTTTTCATAGGTAGATTTTTAGGTCTCATTAAACTAAACATGATATAGTCATAACCATTATGACTAACCTAGTGGCATGGATTAACTCAAATTATTGGCTACCTTAGATCAGGACTGAGCCAATAAATATGGTCCAGTAAGTGAGACCGATGGAAGGGATATGCCATTAACTCAACAAGAATACATTCGAGTCGAGTAGCTCTCAATTAAAAACCAGTCCGTCATATCTGCCAAACTTACCGTAGACACCAAATTGTTGAGCTAGAATCAATCGGATTAGTCTACAATCCAGACTCTAATCACTAAATTAGGTCTTAGCTTGATCGATTACTCATGTGATTCGATCTTGACCCAGACTTAATCCTATTAGACTGATCAATTTAAGCACTTTTGATCCCATCTAACCAACTCTTGATTCAGTTTGATCAACCGCTTAAATCTAATTGAGCTTCCCAAGCCCGAACCTAATTTTATGAATATATCTTAGATCTAAAATTCTCAATTTTAGATCTAATATATATTTCATAATCTTAATTCTTAATTAAGTTTAGGATTCACAAATAAAATATGTAAATAAAATCCTAGGATTTTAGGATCTAGAGTTTTGCAGAAAATAAGTTCTTAATTTTTTATTAAGGATGAATGCGCAGCACCCCTACACATCATAAGAACACTCCATCGAATGAAAGGAGAGGGTATTTAAACTCTACTTTATTCTTATGACCGGACGGCCAAGGAGAATGCCTTAATCAAAAATATAAAAATTACAAAACTAATTAGATCTACATCATATATCTCATATATAAAAATTAATCTAACTATAAACATATTTTACATACATCTCATGTATCATATCATGCATATTTTTAGATCTAAATTATCTCATAATTATCTAAAAAATTAAGTTTAAATTGATCACATCAAAATAAATTCTATTCTAGATAATTATGTAGAACTATTCTACAACTAGTCTAAACATGCATTCATCATATCTCATATGAACCAAAAATTAAATAATTTTATTTTTTATTTTTTATATCTTATTATAATATTTATAATATCAAAAAATAGTAAATAAATTAATCTAAAATTATAACTTAATCAAATTAAATTATGATCATGCAAGACTATACATAGAATAATTCTATTCTACAACTAGTCATGCATCTTGTAGAACTTAGATCTAAATTATTTAATTTTAATTTTTTTAATTTTAGATCTAATAACATCTCATGTGATATCTAAATTTACTTAATTATTAGATTAAAATTAAATTAAAATTAGATCTAAACAACTTATAGGAACCTGGCTCTGATACCAGTTGAAGGAAAAAACCTATTTTTTGGATCAGGTTCGTCAGATCTGATTTGATCAAGAGAAATATTTTAAAATTTTTTTCTTAGATCTAAATTAAATATGATACTTTTTAGATCTAATTTGATAGATCTAATAAAATAAAATAAAAATAAATTAAATTAAATTTAATTTATATCTTGTTCTTGGGTAATCTAATTATCCTGTGATGATCCTACTGATTGCCAAAGATTCTGGATGCAGCCACATAATTGTCTGACCTCTACCAGTATCCACTTGGACAAGATCTGGATATCTCTTCCTTCTCGATTTATCCTCCAAAGATCAGATCTGGATCTGATCTTGAAGGTTTTCAAAATAACTTTTGAAGATTCGATGTCGTCTCTTGTAGCAGTGCTGCCTTCTTACTTTCTTGTCGCCTTTCTCTTACCTGGATCGCACCAAACTTGAGCCCAAAGCCTCTTGGGTGTGGAGAGGAGTGAGAGGATCTATGGAAGGAATGGAGGAGAGAGAGAGAGCAATGTGGCATGGGCAAAGGAAGAAGTTCTTCTAAGCTAGGCATAGATAGGGTTTATATAGACCCTACTGCGCCATGCAGTGCCACATCATCCCGACCAATCATGTCTCTTTGTACAATCAGATGTAAATCTAATTGGTGGTATGATATCACCTGATCCAATCAAATGAGAGCCCCTCTCCAACACCCTTAGGTTGTGCCAAGATTGGTCAAAGCAGAGTCCTTGGCGGCACCTAGTTTGATTCCAAGAAGCAACCTGGAGTCCCATCTGTACGAGACTCCAGGCATCCCTATCCTTGGGTGCATGCCTAGGGAGGCATGCACCCCCTCCTTTTTTCTTTCTAGCAAGGGGACAAGCCCTTATCTGCTCTCCTATGGGTGCATGACACATAGGCAGATGTCTAAGTATCAAAGGTCAATGTTTGACCAATGTCAAAAGACAAGAATTAGTAGGTGATGGAAAATGGTAGGTATTGTCTCAAATTTATCTCATAAATTAAGACAATCCTTTTTTGACCTGGACAAGCTCCAGTCAAACCAAGTAAAGGTACCTGAATGAGCACAAACACATTTGGCTCAGTCAAGAAAACTTTTAATGTTATAGAAGGAGAACATTAGAATCAATCGTGTGCTAGCATGATTTTCTTGAATCTAATTGAATCTAATTCAAATCAATTGAACTGGGTTAGTCCAATTGATAATATTCAGATCCAAATCCTTATTTATATGATCCAGTTAGGTTCAGTTCTGTATGGTAATGGGATATGTCATGATCTCTATCATCGACATCATCGAAATACCTTTCGATGGATCAGAACTTTTCTGATTTAGACAACTAGAATGATCGATCATCCAAATCATTCTAATTGCTCCCAAAATCCATCAGTGACACCTAGCAGATATGGTGGCAATCTATCAAAACTAAAAATGAACCTCTTGGTGCAGTTACATGTGTGATTAAGTTCTTCTATCTTGAGCCCCGACCGAACTAGGGTTAAGGTGAACTCATCAAACCCTAATTTCCATCATATGAATTAATCATTCGATTCAAGTTCGATGTGAAAATCTTAATAGAAACTCTTTCTATTATTTCACTCTACCATGGCCATGGGCTTATGGACTTGATTCTCATGATCATCATAGGACTACTTCTCATCTATCGAGGTAGATAGATTCCCTCTTGGTGTAATCCAATTCCTACAACGAACATGTTATAGCCAACATATACCTCAGGATTCTGAATGGCTAGAAGACTGAGTTATGGTATAGTCAAACTATAACACCCTCAAGGTGGACTGCCGATGCACCTCAGGTCAAAGAATCGGACACACCACTACAGCTTCGAGCTAGTCATCGATGAGAAAGTAGACTTCCTTATGACTACTCGAGGTTGTCACGCTCACTGCCCTCATTCTTTAAGGAGTATCTATACTCTCATTCTGATGTCTCTACACTATAGACTCAAGACTCATCTACTATAAAGAAGCAATTATACACCAACCTTCCGGATCAATCACCATCCTCATAATGATCCTACGATCGAAAGCATTTTATGAGTTAGTAACAAAAATTCATGTCTTAAATTTTTAACTTTTGAAAATATGAATTATCATTATCATTGACTCAAGGGATGTATCACAGACACTAAATACACATTATGATAGAAAATAATCTATTTTATTATTTATAGTCAAAATTATAATTTTGCTCTTAGAAGTGTACAACAAGTGTTAGCCAATTCTGGCTTCTAGGGCACACATATCTAACAACAATGAAACATTAAGTTCAAAGCCAAATCAGGTTAAGCAAGTTTACATCTATAAGTGCTAAGTACATGGAGTTAAATACAAGCATAAAGTCAAATATAACCATATACTCCTAATACATATATCTAAGTATAAGAAGTGGACAGACACTAGAGCCTACGAGGCTGCTCATCATCAGATAGAATCTCTAATGTCTGGCATGAGGCTCATGAGGTAGAAGGTTTGGCTCTCCTGCTCCTAGTCCTAACAGAAGGTCCGATTATCTACGAGGGAGGAGGCCCCGTTAGATATATGTGCCCTAGAAGCCAAAATTGGCTGACACCTGTAATACACTTCTAGGGGCAAAATTATAATTTTGACTAAAATCAATAAATGGGTTATTTTCTATCACATATGTGTATTTAGTGTCTGTGATACATCCTTTGAGTTTAATGGCAATGATAATTCATATTTTCAAGGGTTGAAAATTTAAGACATGAATAATCATTATTAACTTATAAATTGCTCCTGACCATAGGATCATCACGAGGATGGTGATTGATCCAGAAGGTTGGTGTATAATCACTTCTCTTTAGTAGATGAATCTTGAGTCTACGGTGTGGAGATACCGGAGCGAGAGTATAGATACTCGTTAGAGAACGAGGGCACTGAGCGTGACCACCTCGAGTAGTCATTAGGGAGTCTATCTTCTCGTCAATGACTGACTCGATGCTGCAGTCGTGTGTCTAGTTCTTTGACCTGAGGTGCATCGGCAGTTCACCTTGAGGGTGTTATAGTTTGACTACACCATTACTCGATCTCCTAGCCATATGGAACCCTGAGGTGTATGTTGGCTATAGCATGTTCATTGTAGGAACTGGATGGCATCAAGATGGAATCTATCTACCTCGGTGGTAGAGGAGCAGCCCTATGATAATCATGAGAATCAAGTCCAAAAGCCCATGGCCATGGCAGAGTGAAATAATAGAAAGAGTTTCTATTTAGATTTTCACATTGGACTCAAATCGAATGATTACATCATATGACAGAAACTAGGGTTTGACGAGTTTACCTTAACCCTAATCTGATCGGGGCTCAAGATAGAAGGACATAATCACACAGGTAGCTGCACCAAGAGGTTCGCATTCAGCTCTGATGGGTTGCCACCATATACTGCTAGGTGTCACTGGTGGATTTTGGGAGCAATTAGAATGATTTAGATGATCAATCATTCTAGCTGTTCGAATCAGAAGAGTTCTGATCCATCGAAAGGAGTTTCGATGATATCGATGATAGAGATCATGACATGTCCCATTACCATACAGAACTGAACCTAACTGGGTCACACAAACAAGGGTTTGAATTTGGTGATCATCAATTGAACTGATCTAGTTCAATTGATCTGAATGAGATTCAATTAGGTTTAAGGAAATCGTGCTAGCACTCGATTGAACCTAACATTTTTCTTTTGCTATCATAAATAAGTTGTCCTGTCTGAGCCAAAGGAGTTTGTGCTCAATCAGAGGCCTTCATATGGTCTGACTGGAGGTTGTCCAAGTCAGAATAGGTTGTCTTATTTTATAAGACATTACCTGCCATTTTTGGTCACCTGCCATTTCTTGTTCTTTGACTTTGGTCAAAAGTCTACCTTTGACTGGTCAAATGTTGACCATTGACACTTTGACTTTTGACCACATGTCATGCACCTATTAGAGAGCCGGTGGGGGTCTATCCCCCTGCCAGAACCTAGCAAGGAGAAGGGCGCATGCCACCCTAGGCATGTGCCCAAGTTTGAGGCGCCTAGGAGTCCTTGTTGGACAAGGATTCCATCTCCTTTTTGGATTCCAATTAGAGTTCTTCTAAGAACCAACTTTGACTGGTCTTACGTGCCCTCTAAGGAGGAATCCAGGGGACTCTATTCCCACCAATCAGATTTAGATCTAATTTCATAAAGGGTTGTGATTGGTTGGGAAGAAGAGGAGTTGGATCACAGCTAGTCTATAAATAAGACCCTGTACCCAACTCAGATTAATATGAGATTGAAGCTAAGAGTTTCTATATGCCCCAATGCTGCCTCTCCCCTCCTTCTCCATGCCAAACCACCTTCTCCCCTTGCTCTCCATGTCCAAAAGGAGTTTTGGATTTTTGTTGGTGCGATTCAAGCAAGAGAAAGTCGATCAAAAGCAAGAAGGCTGCGCTGCTGCAAAGGATGACTGCTGATCTTCAAAAGGAGTTTTGAAGATCCTCCAAATCAGATCCAGATCTAATTTTTGAAGACATGATAGAGAAGAAGAGGATCTCTAGATCCAGCCCGAGTAATACCAGTAGAGGCTAGGCGCTTGCGTGGCTAGATCCAGAACCTTCCACTGCATACAGGATCATCAACAGGGTAATAGGATTACTCAAATCAGGTAAATTAAATTTGATTTAATTTATCCTTATTTATTTTATTTATTAAAATAATATTAATTAGACCTAAAATATCCTAAATCTGATATAGATCAAAAAATTTTTTTTTGAAATATATCTCTTGATCTGATCAGATCTGAACGAACCTGGACCGGGAAATTATGATTTTTCTTCAACTGATATCAGAGCCATGGTTCTAAAAATGTTTAGATTTGATTTTAAATTTATTTTAATTAGAAAATAATTGATTTTAGATGTCACATGAGATGTGATCAGATCTGAAATTAGAAAAAATTAAAATTAAATGATTAGGATCTAAGATTAGAAGATATGCATGACTAGTTCTAGAATAGAATAGTTCTATAGAATAGTCTTTCATGTTTTCAATTTAATTTGATTAACCCTTATTTTAGATCCATTTATTTACTATTTTCTGATATTATAATGGTTATAATAACATCTAAAAAATAGCAAATAAAATTATTTAATTTTAAACATCATATGAGATGTGATTGATGCATGTCTAGACTAGTTGTAGAATAGTTCTACATAGTTGTCTGGATTAGGGTTTATTTTGATAAGATCAATTTAAATATAATTTTTAGATTATTATGAGATAATTTAGATCTGAAAACATGCATGATTCGATACATGAGATGTATGCAAAATATGCCATGATTAGATCTACTTTGTATATGAGATATATGATATAGATCTGATACTGTTTTGTAGTATTGAATGTTCCTGATTAAGGCGTTCCTCTTGGCCGTCTGGTCATAAGAACGAAGAAGGGTTTGAAGGCCCTCTCTTCCTATTCGATGGGGTGTTCTTATGATGTGTAGGGCTGCTGCATGTTCGTCCTTAATCAGAAACCCAAAACTTACTTTCTGCAAAATCCTAGATCCTGAAACCTTAGGATTTATTGTGCATATTTTATTTATGAACCCTACTTAATTAAGAATTAAGTTTATGAAATATTAATTAGATCTAAAATTAAGAATTTTAGATCTAAGACATATTCATAATACTGGGTTCGGGCTTGGGTAGCTCAATTAGGTCTAAGCGGTTGATCAAACCGAATCAAGAGTTGGTTAGATGGGATCAACAATGCTTAAATTGACCAGCCTAATAGGATTAAGTCTGGGTCAAGATCAAGTCACGATCAAGCAAGACCTAATTAGGCTCAGAGGTTAGAGTCTGGATTGTACGCTAACCCAATTGGTTCTGACTCAACAATTTGGTGTCTAAGGTAAGGTGATGAGTCAGTTGGTGAGACCGCACCACCCACTAGAAATCATTAGTCATGGAGATTTTTGCATCTCTACAGAGGGAGTGTAGGGATCTGAGAAAATAGTGGGAGCTAATTTGTTTAAAAATAAAATCCCTAAACAAATTGGTCAAGTCAAAATTACAATATCTAACTAGAATCTTTGACTCTCTACAGAAAAATATCTGCGTCCAACCCATTGGCACGTATCCTGGATACACATAGACTGACCGGACCTAATTATAAAGATTAGCTCAGGAACTACAAAATTATTTTGGGTTCTGAGAAGTTAACCCATGTTTGGGACCAGGACCCTCCCACATTACCAGCCCGTCCATCTGTTGAATAGAGAGCGTCTCTGGAAAAATGGATAGATGAAGATAATAAGGCCAGATATTACATGTTGGGCTCGATGTCTGATGAGCTCCAGCGCCAACATGAAGATATCGGGACTGCTCGCCAAATGTTGGCTCACCTGCTGGAGATGTTTGGTGAACAGAGTCGCGCAGCCAAATATCAAGTCACGAAATGACTTTTTAAGGCTAAGATGCATGATGGGCAGTCAGTCCAAGAT
>QRFJ01001881.1:0-48072 GCA_006176705.1 Cocos nucifera | reverse complement strand
TCCAAGATCACTGTCTGATAATGATCAAGGACATGGAAGAGCTTGAGAAGCTCGGTGTGAAGTTAGACTTGGACCTGCAGAACGATATTATTCTGCAATCCTTGACTGATGCATATGGGCAATTCATCATGAATTACCACATGCATAAACTTCAGAATTTCTTGGCCGAATTAATGAATATGCTAGTTACTGCTGAGCTTTCTATGAAAGGTTCTAAAGGCTTAGTTCTTGCTATAGAATGGACTTCTTCCAAAAGAAAGTCTTATGGAAAGAAAAAGAAGTCTGTAAAAAAGCAAAAGGTGGAAGGATCAAAGAAGAAGAAGGCAGAGCCGAAGAAGAAGGCCGATGTCAAAGGAAAGTGTTTCCATTGCAACAGCGACGCCCATTGGAAGCGAAACTGCCCTACTTACCTGGCCACCCTGAAGAACAAGAAGGAAGGTCCTTCTGGAGGTATGCTCATTATTGAGTCTAACCTTATGGTTTCTTTTGCATCCAATTGGGTGCTTGACTCTAGTTCTAGTGCTCATCTGTGCACTTCCATGCAGGGTCTTGAGGATAGCAGGAGGCTGAGGGATGGAGACATGATCCTACGTGTCGGTAATGGAGCAAGAGTTGCTGCAGTAGCTGTGGGAACATACCCTCTTCGATTACCATCTTTGTTTAGACTTAGTTTTGAAAGACTATTATTTTTGTGCCTGCAGCTAGCAGGAATTTGATTTCTGTTTCATGCTTAGCACAAGAAGGTTATGTGATCACCTTCTTTAAGGACCATTGTAACATTCTTTATGAAAAAAATAAAATTATAAATGGTTTCCTTATTAATGGTCTTTATCAGCTACATATTGATATACCTGTTTTAACTATTGAGCAAAATGTGAATGCCAAACGACCTAGGGATAGTCTAAATGACAGATATCTATGGCACCTGAGACTAGGTCATATAGCAGAAGATAGGATCAACAAATTGGAGAAAAATAGGCTATTGAGTTCGTTGACTTCCGAGTCATATCCAACTTGTGAATCTTGTCTTCAGGGCAAAATGACTAAACTCCCTTTTGTAGGACATGGGGAAAGGGCCATAGATCTTCTTGCCCTAGTACATACTGATGTGTGCGGCCCATTTGATGTGTCGGCTAGAGGCAATTTTGTCTACTTCATTACCTTTTACCGATGATCTATTTAGGTATGGATATGTGTATCTTATAAGACACAAGTCTGAAGCTTTTGAAAAGTTCAAAGAATTCAGACATGAAGTAGAAAAACAAATAGAAAAACCCATTAAGGTTCTTCGATCAGATCGAGGAGGTGAATACCTTAGCCGAGAATTCCTAGACTATCTAAAGAAAAATGGCATAGTCTCTTAATGGACTCCACCAGGAACACCTCAACTCAATGGGATTTCAGAATGGAGAAATCGGACTCTATTGGATATGGTTCGATCCATGATGAGCTTCACAGACCTCCCTGATTTCCTTTAGGGACACTCATTGTTAACTTCAATCTATCTACTGAATAGGATTCCCTCTAAAACCGTTCCTACCACACCATATGAGATATGGCACGGTAAGAAACCAAGTCTGTGTCATCTCAGAATTTGGGGTTATCCAGCTCACGTCAAAAGACAACAAGCAGACAAGTTAGAGTTTAGGTCCTTTAGAGCTCGATTCATAGGATACCTAAAGAGTCATTAGGATACTATTTCTACATTCCAGAAGACCACAATGTGATTGTGAGTCGACATGCCATCTTTCTTGAAAAATAGTTTATTAAAGATAGCAGCATTGGAAAACAGATCAAGTTTGATGAGAAAGTCTTACAAGTGGAATGAGCTAAGGACCAAGTGGAACCTAATCAGTTTGAGCTAATAAGAACACTACCTCCTCCACCTCATAGATCGGAAAGAGTTTCCCATCCCCTTGAGAGATACTTAGGTATTATTTCAGAGGAAGTAGAGGAAATGTTCCTCGTAGGTAATGGTGCTCATGATGATGATCCCAAAACCTATAATGAGGCGATATCAGATATTGACTCTGAGAAATGGCTAGAGGCAATGCAGTCAGAAATTGACTCGATGCACCCAAACCAAGTCTGAACCTTAATAGATCCACCAGAAGGTATAGTACCTATTGGATGTAAATGGATCTTCAAGAGAAAGATTGGTGCAGATGGGAATGTGGAAACATTCAAGGCTACACTAGTGGCAAAAGGTTATAGTCAACGCGAAGGCATTGACTATCAGGATACCTTTTTCCCAGTGGCTATGCTAAAATCCATCCGCACATTGCTTGCCGTTGCAGCCTATTTCGATTATGAAATATGGCAAATGGACATGAAAACGGCATTCCTAAATGGATATCTTGAGGAAGATATCTATATGGAACAGCCATTAGGTTTCACATCTAGTGATACTGATCACAAGGTTTTCAAGCTGCAAAGGTCCATATATGGACTTAAGCAAGCATCTCGGAGCTGGAACACTCGTTTCAATGATGTGATCAAAATATTTGGTTTCATCAAAAATGAAGAGGAACCGTGTGTTTTCAAAAAGGTCAGTGGGAGCGCTGTTGTCTTCCTCGTTTTGTACGTGGATGACATCCTCCTTATTGGGAATGATATTCCCATGCTGACGACAGTCAAAATGTGGTTGTCCAAGAAATTCTTCATGAAAGACCTAGGTGAAGCATCCTTTATTCTAGGAATTAAGGTCTATAGGGATAGACCGAATAGGATGCTAGGACTTTCACAGAAGATGTACATAGAGGAAGTACTAAAGAGGTTTAGTATGGAAAACTCTAAGAGGGGATTAATACCCTTCAGACATGGTATTCATCTTTCCAAGAAGATGTGCCCTAGCACACCTGAGAAAATAGAATGCATGAGCAAGATCCCTTATGCTTCTGCAATAGGGAGCCTCATGTATGCCATGCTATGTACACGACCTGATATAGCCCATGCTGTGAGTGTTACAAGCAGATATTAGTCAAATTCAGGTGAAGAACACTGGACTTCTGTGAAATGTATCCTTAAGTACTTAAGAAAACTAAGGATATGATGTTGGTCTTTGGTAACGGAGAACTCCAAGTCCAAGGATACATAGACTCGGATTTCATGTTTGATATAGATGATCGAAAGTCGAAATCTGGCAGACTGTTTATGTGCAATGGTGATACTATCAACTGGAAGAGTTCCAAGCAAGTGGTGATATCACCTCATCCACGATTACCTCGAGAAGGGTTACGTCGAGATCAAGAGAGTCGACTCCACAGATAATGTGGCAGACCCACTTACAAAGCCGTTGGGCCAGCAGAAGTTCGAAGCCACCTTGAGAAGATGGGGACTTAGATTTGTAGCCAATTGGCTTTAGGACAAGTGGAAGATTGTTAGATATATATGCCCTAGAAGCCAAAATTGGCTGACACTTGTAATACACTTCTAGGGGCAAAATTATAATTTTGACTAAAATCAATAAATGGGTAATTTTCTATCACATATGTGTATTTAGTGTCTGTGATACATCCTTTGAGTTAATGGCAATGATAATTCATATTTTCGAGAGTTAAAAATTTAAGACATGAATAATCATTATTAACTCATAAATTGCTCCTGCCATAGGATCATCACGAGGATGGTGATTGATCCGGAAGGTTGGTGTACAATCGCTTCTCTTTAGTAGATGAGTCTTGAGTCTACGGTGTGGAGACACCGGAGGAGAGTATAGGTACTCATTAGAGAACGAGGGCACTGAGCGTGACCACCTCGAGTAGTCATTAGGGAGTCTACCTTCTCGTCAATGACTGACTCGATGCTGCAGTAGTGTGTCTGGTTCTTTGACCTGAGGTGCATCGACAGTTCACCTTGAGGGTGTTATAGTTTGACTACACCATTACTCGGTCTCCTAGCCATATGGAACCCTGAGGTGTATGTTGGCTATAGCATGTTCATTGTAGGAACTGGATGGCATCAAGATGGAATCTATCTACCTCGGTGGTAGAGGAGCAGCCCTATGATAATCATGATAATCAAGTCCAGAAGCCCATGGCCATGGCAGAGTGAAATAATAGAAAGAGTTTCTATTTAGATTTTCACATTGGACTCAAATGATTACATCATATGACAGAAATAGGTTTACGAGTTTACCTTAACCCTAATCTGATCGGGCTCAAGATAGAAGAACTTAATCACACAGGTAGCTGCACCAAGAGGTTCGCATTCAGCTCTGATGGGTTGCCACCATATACTGCTAGGTGTCACTGGTGGATTTTGGAGCAATTAGAATGATTTAGATGATCAATCATTCTAGCTGTTCGAATCAGAAGAGTTCTGATCCATCGAAAGGAGTTTTGATGATGTCGATGATAGAGATCATGACATATCCCATTACCATATAGAACTGAACCTAACTGGGTCACACAAATAAGGGTTTAAATCTTGGTAATCATCAATTGAACTGATCTAGTTCAATTGATCTAATGAGATTCAATTAGGTTCAAGAAAATCGTGCTAGCACTCGATTGAACCTAACGTTCTTCTTTTGCTATCATAAATAAGTTGTCCTATCTGAGCCAAAGGAGTTTGTGCTCAATCAGAGGCCTTCATATGGTCTGACTGGAGGTTGTCCAAGTTAGAATAGGTTGTCTTATTTTATAAGACATTACCTGCCATTTTTGGTCACCTGCCATTTCTTATTCTTTGACTTTGGTCAAAAGTCTACCTTTGACTGGTCAAACATTGACCATTGACCTTTGACTTTTGACCACATGTCATCACCTATTTGGAGAGCTGGTGGGGGCTTGTCCCCTGCTAGAACCTAGCAAGGAGAAGGGCGCATGCCACCCTAGGCATGTGCCCAAGTTGGAGGCACCTAGGAGTCCTTGTTGGACAAGGACTACATCTCCTTTTCGGATTTCAATTAGAGTTCTTCTAAGAATCAACTTTGACTGGTCTTAGGTGCCCTCTAAGGAGGAATCCAGAGGACTCTATTCCCACCAATCAGATTTAGATCTGATTTCACAAAGGGTTGTGATTGGTTGGGAAGAAGAGGAGTTGGATCACAGCTAGTCTATAAATAAGACCCTGTACCCAACTCAGATTAATATGAGATTGAAGCTAAGAGTTTCCATATGCCCCAAGGCTGCCTCTCCCCTCCTTCTCCATGCCAAACCACCTTCTCCCCTTGCTCTCCACGTCCAAAAGGAGTTTTGGATTTTTTTTGGTGCGATCAAGCAAGAGAAAGCGACCAAAAGCAAGAAGGCTGCGCTGCTGCAAAGGACGACTGCTGATCTTCAAAAGGAGTTTTGAAGATCCTCCAGATCAGATCCAGATCTAATTTTTTGAGACGTGATAGAGAAGAAGAGGATCTCCAGATCCAGCTCGAGTGGATACCGACAGAGGTCAGGCGCTTGCATGGCTAGATTCAGAACCTTCCGCTGCATACAGGATCATCAACAGGGTAATAGGATTACCCAAATCAGGTAAATTAAATTTGATTTAATTTATCCTTATTTATTTTATTTATTAAAATAATATTAATCAGATCTAAAGCATCCCAGATCTGATACAGATCAAAGAGAAAATTTTTAGAATATATCTCTTGATCTAATCAGATTTGAACAAACCTGGATCGGAAAATCAGGATTTTCCTTCAGGCCCTCCATAAGTGTAGACTCTAAGTGGTGGTCTGCTCTCACTCGTGGATTCCTGGATGGACTGACCAGGTGACATAGGTAGAGGAGGTGGAGGTCGAGGCATGGCTGCTCTGACTGCGGCATCTGCTGCTGCTGCTGGTATCGCACTTGGAGTGAGTCTATCTATTTTTTCAATCAAACTACCCATGGCTCTAAGTACTGAAATGATGCTCTACTGTTGTGCCTGACCTAAACTATTGATCACTGTTATCATCTTAGTGCCTCTAGACTCAACTCTCTCCTTGAGCCAAGGCAAGCTCCTCAGTAATACTAGAGTGATCAATGGGTGTGCCTTGTGCGTGCTCCCTCTACTGTAGAGGTAGTAAGCCTCTGAGAGATAGTCCACATCTCAGTCTGTTATATCTTTACTCTCTTAGAACAATCATCGAATCTCTCCACTAACTCTGGTAGATATCATATCTCTAGTCTCTCCATAGATGCAGAGTTACAGCTGGTGTCTGTGGGAACCTCCCATGGGTGGAGCTTGAGGTGTCATAGGTGTACCCAGTGCAGCTGCTAAATAGGGTCTCTCCTGCCTCCATACTAAACTCTCCTTTCTTAACCAAAAATATTTTTAACCCATCTTCCATCCTCTACATATACTGCATTTGGTTCAAAACTCTCATGTCATAAACATCATAGTGAGACTACTTCTTACTTCATTCTCTAGTGACACTCCACTAGTCTCAAAGATCCTAGTCAGGACCATTCCATAAGGCAAGCATACCTTATTACTTGATGCAGTCTCTTTCATCTGATAATCATTATATTGGGCAGGTTTATTTGAGTTTCCTGAACCATCAAATACATCATACACAACTCTCTTTTAGACACAAAGTCATGTCTACCTAAATTTAGAGAATAAAAATCCCACTAATGATATAATGAAGAACTCTCATTTCCACTGATAGTGTGGGTGCTAGTACACTCCAATTATATCATCCCTATCCATAATTAATCTCAAATCCTTTTTTTTGTCAGATAACTTTTCGGCACAAAACATTATTTTCTGATTCCAAAGGTCTGAGCCAAACTCTCCTCTATCACCTCAATTTGTATTCCTTTGACTATACTTACAATTTCAGGAAATCCTCTTTTTAATTTTCATAGAACTCTCTAATTAATTTAGGATACATGGGGATGTCCATTGTACAGAAATTTTTCACCCCATCCTACCAATCCAAGTTCAATTGAAAAATTATAACTTTCAAAGAAATCAAAATCAATTCTCCTCCCCACTGCAATAGCTTTAGTGGCCATCCTACCAACAAGTGAAGTGGGTGGAGGAGGTGAGTTTGGTATACCTTGATCCGAATGGTTCTTTCCAAATGAATTCTTTAGAGGGTTGAAAACCTTAGATGTTAGGATGCTGTCTGTTCCATTCGGACTTTCCTTCTCCTCACTCATTCTTCGGCTCCATGGGTATTATAAACATTTCGCACTCCATGCCTTCTCCAATCATTTTACCCAAAGTCGGTCTTTGACTTCACGAATCAAAGAAAGAGATGGTACGGAGATAAGCAATACTATTGGATGGGTATCTGGGGATGAGAGGCCCTTTGCTCATCGAGATGAAGGTTTTCTAGGGCATCGCGAATAGTCACGGGTCCATTTTAACCTCTGTGGCCCCCGACCCTTGACTCGACTCATGGTTTTTAACTAGTTTGCTCGAGTCGACTCGAGCCAATAATTTTGAAACTTTTAAAGTTTCAAAGGAGATTTGTCATTCAAGTAATGTTTAGTTATTTTTTTAAATATTGATCATTAATTTTATACATAAGATTTAATTCTTTTGGATTTAATTTGATTTACTTAGAATTATGAAGAATGAAATTTAATCAGGTTGATAGCATAGTTTTAAGTCTCTTCTAATAATGCCGAATCTTTCTTCACTAAGAGGTTTTGTGAATATGTCAGCTAATTATTTATCAGTACAAACAAATTCAAACACCACATCATTATTTTGTACATGGTCTCTTATGAAGTGATGCCTTATATCAATGTGTTTGGATCTGAGTGTTGAATTGGATTCTTGGTTAAATTGATTGCACTTATGCTATCACATCTTATGGGTACCTTAATATGTTTGAATCCAAAAATCTTCTAATTATTGTTTAATCCAAAGAATTTGTATGCAACAACTCCCAGCAGCAATTTTCGGCTTCGACCGTGATAGTGCTACTGAGTTTTGTTCTTACTAAATCAAAAGAAATTAAATTTACTTCTATAAATTGACATGTGCCACTTAGTGCTTTTTCTATCAAGTTTGAATCCAACAAAATCAATATCAGAGTAATCAATTAATTCAAATTAAGATACTCTATCATACCATAATCCTACATTAAAGTGTCCCATTTTTTAACAACAAGCAGATGTGATTCTCTAGGATCTGATTGATACCTAGTACACATGCAAACACTGAATACTATATCTGGTCTACTTGTAGTAAGATAAAGAAGTGAGTCTATCATACCTCTATATTAATTTTAATTTACTTTTTTATTTTTTTAAACTTTGTCAAGATTGTAGGAGTACTCATTTGGTGTGCCAATTGATTTTGAACTCTCCATCCCAAATTTCTTAATGTTTTCTTTGTATATTTATGATTGATGAAGAATCCCCTCTTATTTTGCTTGATTTAGAGTCCGTTAGAAGAAGTTTAACTCTCCCATCAGACTCATCTCGAACTCATCTTGCATAGCTTAGCAAATTCTAACAACGAATTTCTTAGTGGCACTAAAAATAATATCACCACATAGATTTATACAAATAATAGATTCTCATCTTTTTAAGAACAAGAGTACACTATTATTTTTAGAATTCATTATCATATAAGAATTCATAATCTTTTCATACCAAGCACGTGTGGCTTATTTTAGACCATACAGGCTTTATGTAATTTGAATACATGATTTGGAAATGCATGATCCTCTCTCTTTGAGAAAATAGTGGGAGCTAATTTGTTTAAAAATAAAATCCCTAAATAAATTGGTCAAGTCAAAATTACAGTATCTAACTAGAATCTTTGACTCTCTACAGAAAAATGTCTGCGTCCAACCCATTGGCACGTATCCTGGACACACATAGACTGACTGGACCCAATTATAAAGATTGGCTCAGGAACTACAAAATTATTTTGGGTTCTGAGAAGTTAACCCATGTTTTGGACCAGGACCCTCCCACCTTACCAGCCCGTCCATCTGTTGAACAGAGAGCGTCTCTGGAAAAATGGATAGACGAAGATAATAAGGCCAGATATTACATGTTGGGCTCGATGTCTGATGAGCTCCAGCGCCAACATGAAGGATATCGGGACTGCTCGCCAAATGTTGGCTCACCTGCAGGAGATGTTTGGTGAACAGAGTCGCGCAGCCAAATATCAAGTCACGAAATGACTTTTTAAGGCTAAGATGCGTGATGGGCAGTCAGTCCAAGATCACTGTCTGACAATGATCAAGGACATGGAAGAGCTTGAGAAGCTCGGTGTGAAGTTAGGACTTGGACCTGCAGAACGATATTATTCTGCAATCCTTGACTGATGCATATGGGCAATTCATCATGAATTACCACATGCATAAACTTCAGAAATTCCTTGGCCGAATTAATGAATATGCTGGTTACCGCTGAGCTTTCTATGAAAGGTTCTAAAGGCTCAGTTCTTGCTATGGAACGGACTTCTTCCAAAAGAAAGTCTTATGGAAAGAAAAAGAAGTCTGTGAAAAAGCAAAAGGTGGAAGGATCAAAGAAGAAGAAGGCAGAGCCGAAGAAGAAGGCCGATGTCAAAGGAAAGTGTTTCCATTGCAACAGCGACGGCCATTGGAAGCGGAACTGCCCTACTTACCTGGCCACCCTGAAGAACAAGAAGGAAGGTCCTTCTGGAGGTATGCTCGTTATTGAGTCTAACCTTACGGTTTCTTCTGCATCCAGTTGGGTGCTTGACTCTGGTTCTAGTGCTCATCTGTGCACTTCTATGCAGGGTCTTGAGGATAGCAGGAGGCTGAGGGATGGAGACATGATCCTACGCATGTCGGTAATGGAGCAAGAGTTGCTGCAGTAGCCGTGGGAACATACCCTCTTCGATTACCATCTGGTTTAGACTTAGTTTTGAAAGACTGTTATTTTGTGCCTGCAGCTAGCAGGAATTTGATTTCTGTTTCATGCTTAGCACAAGAAGGTTATGTGATCACCTTCTTTAAGGACCATTGTAACATTCTTTATGAAAGAAATAAAATTGCAAATGGTTTCCTTATTAATGGTCTTTATCAGCTACATATTGATGTACCTGTTTTAACTATCGAGCAAAACGTGAATGCCAAACGACCTAGGGATAGTCCAAACGACAGATATCTATGGCACCTGAGATTAGGTCATATAGCAGAAGATAGGATCAACAAATTGGAGAAAAATGGGCTATTGAGTCCATTGACTTTCCGAGTCATATCCAACTTGTGAATCTTGTCTTCAAGGCAAAATGACTAAACTCCCTTTTGTTGGACATGGGGAGAAGGGCCACAGATCTCCTTGCCCTAGTACATACTGATGTGTGCGGCCCATTTGATGTGCCGGCTAGAGGCAATTTTGTCTACTTCATTACCTTTACCGATGATCTGTCTAGGTATGGGTATGTGTATCTTATGAGACACAAGTCTGAAGCTTTTGAAAAGTTCAAAGAATTCAGACATGAAGTAGAAAAACAAACTGAAAAACCCATTAAGGTTCTTCGATCAGATCGAGGAGGTGAATACCTTAGCCGGGAATTCCTAGACTATCTAAAGGAAAATGGCATAGTCTCTCAATGGACTCCACCAGGAACACCTCAACTCAACGGGGTTTCAGAATGGAGAAATCGGACTCTATTGGATATGGTTCGATCCATGATGAGCTTCACAGACCTCCCTGATTTTCTTTGGGGACACTCATTGTTAACTTCAATCTATCTACTGAATAGGGTTCCCTCTAAAACCGTTCCTACCACACCGTATGAGATATGGCACGGTAAGAAACCAAGTCTGAGTCATCTCAGAATTTGGGGTTGTCCGGCTCATGTCAAAAGACAACAAGCGGACAAGTTAGAGTTTAGGTCCTTTAGAGCTCGATTCATAGGATATCCTAAAGAGTCATTAGGATACTATTTCTACATTCCAGAAGACCACAATGTGATTGTGAGTCGACATGCCATCTTTCTTGAAAAATAGTTTATTCAAGATAGCGGCATTGGAAAATAGATCAAGCTTGATGAGAAAGTCTCACAAGTGGAACGAGCTAAGGACCAAGTGGAACCAAATCAGGTTTGAGCCAATAAGAACACTACCTCCTCCACCTCGTAGATCGGAAAGAGTTTCCCATCCCCCTGAGAGATACTTAGGTATTATTTCAGAGGAAGTAGAGGAAATGTTCCTCGTAGGTAATGGTGCTCATGGTGATGATCCCAAAACCTACAACGAGGCGATATCAGATATCGACTCCGAGAAATGGCTAGAGGCAATGCAGTCAGAAATTGACTCGATGCACTCAAACCAAGTCTGGACCTTGGTAGATCCACCAGAAGGTATAGTACCTATTGGGTGTAAATGGATCTTCAAGAGAAAGATTGGTGCAGATGGGAATGTGGAGACATTCAAGGCTAGACTAGTGGCAAAAGGTTATAGTCAACGCGAAGGCATTGACTATCAGGATACCTTTTCCCCAGTGGCTATGCTAAAATCCATCCGCACATTGCTTGCCGTTGCAGCCTATTTCGATTATGAAATATGGCAAATGGACGTGAAAACGGCATTCCTAAATGGATATCTTGAGGAAGATATCTATATGGAACAGCCGCTAGGTTTCACATCCAGTGATACTGATCACAAGGTTTGCAAGCTGCAAAGGTCCATATATGGACTTAAGCAAGCATCTCGGAGCTGGAACACTCGTTTCAATGATGTGATCAAAAAGTTTGGTTTCATCAAAAATGAAGAGGAACCATGTGTTTTCAAAAAGGTCAGTGGGAGCGCTGTTGTCTTCCTCGTATTGTACGTGGATGACATCCTCCTTATTGGGAATGATATTCCCATGTTGACGATCAGTCAAAATGTGGTTGTCCAAGGAATTCTCCATGAAAGACCTAGGTGAAGCATCCTTTATTCTAGGAATTAAGGTCTATAGGGATAGACCGAATAGGATGCTAGGACTTTCACAGAAGATGTACATAGAGGAAGTACTAAAGAGGTTTAGTATGGAAAACTCTAAGAGGGGATTAATACCCTTCAGACATGGTATTCATCTTTCCAAGAAGATGTGCCCTAGCACACCTGAGGAAATAGAACGCATGAGCAAGATCCCTTATGCTTCTGCAATAGGGAGCCTCATGTATGCCATGCTATGTACACGACCTGATATAGCCCATGCTGTGAGTGTCACAAGCAGATATCAGTCAAATCCAGGTGAAGAACACTGGACTTCTGTGAAATGTATCCTTAAGTACTTGAGAAGAACTAAGGATATGATGTTGGTCTTTGGTAATGGAGAACTCCAAGTCCAGGGATACACAGACTCGGATTTCATGTCTGATATAGATGATCGAAAGTCGACATCTGGCAGACTGTTTGTGTGCAATGGTGGTGCTGTCAGCTGGAAGAGTTCCAAGCAAATGGTGATACCATCCTCATCCACGATTACCTCGAGAAGGGTTACGTCGAGGTCAAGAGAGTCGAACTCCACAGATAATGTGGCAGACCCACTTACAAAGCCGTTGGGCCAGCAGAAGTTCGAAGCCCACCTTGAGAAGATGGGACTTAGACTTGTAGCCAATTGGCTTTAGGACAAGTGGGAGATTGTTAGATATATGTGCCCTAGAAGCCAGAATTGGCTGACACTTGTAATACACTTCTAGGGGCAAAATTATAATTTTGACTAAAATCAATAAATGGGTTATTTTCTATCACATATGTGTATTTAGTGTCTGTGATACATCCTTTGAGTTAATGGTAATGATAATTCATATTTTCAAGAGTTGAAAATTTAAGACATGAATAATCATTATTAACTCATAAATTGCTCCTGACCATAGGATCATCACGAGGATGGTGATTGATCCGGAAGGTTGGTGTACAATCGCTTCTCTTTAGTAGATGAGTCTTGAGTCTACGGTGTGGAGACACCGGAGCGAGAGTACAGGTACTCGTTAGAGAACGAGGGCACTGAGCGTGACCACCTCGAGTAGTCATTAGGGAGTCTACCTTCTCGTCAATGACTGACTCGATGCTGCAGTAGTGTGTCTGGTTCTTTGACCTGAGGTGCATCGGCAGTTCACCTTGAGGGTGTTATAGTTTGACTACACCATTACTCGGTCTCCTAGCCATATGGAACCCTGAGGTGTATGTTGGCTATAGCATGTTCATTGTAGGAACTGGATGGCATCAAGATGGAATCTATCTACCTCGGTGGTAGAGGAGCAGCCCTATGATAATCATGAGAATCAAGTCCAGAAGCCCATGGCCATGGCAGAGTGAAATAATAGAAAGAGTTTCTATTTAGATTTTCACATTGGACTCGAATCGAATGATTACATCATATGACAGAGACTAGGGTTTGACGAGTTCACCTTAACCCTAATCTGATCGGGGCTCAAGATAGAAGAACTTAATCACACAGGTAGCTGCACCAAGAGGTTCGCATTCAGCTCTGATGGGTTGCCACCATATACTGCTAGGTGTCACTGGTGGATTTTGGGAGCAATTAGAATGATTTAGATGATCGATCATTCTAGCTGTTCGAATCAGAAGAGTTCTGATCCATCGAAAGGAGTTTCGATGATGTCGATGATAGAGATCATGACATATCCCATTACCATACAGAACTGAACCTAACTGGGTCACACAAACAAGGGTTTGAATCTGGTGATCATCAATTGAACTGATCTAGTTCAATTGATCTGAATGAGATTCAATTAGGTTCAAGGAAATCGTGCTAGCACTCGATTGAACCTAACGTTCTTCTTTTACTATCATAAATAAGTTGTCCTGTCTGAGCCAAAGGAGTTTGTGCTCAATCAGAGGCCTTCATATGGTCTGACTGGAGGTTGTCCAAGTCAGAATAAGGTTGTCTTATTTTGTAAGACATTACCTGCCATTTTTGGTCACCTGCCATTTCTTGTTCTTTGACTTTGGTCAAAAGTCTACCTTTGACTGGTCAAACGTTGACCATTGACACTTTGACTTTTGACCACATGTCATGCACCTATTGGAGAGCTGGTGGGGGCCTGTCCCCCTGCCAGAACCTGGCAAGGAGAAGGGCGCACGCCACCCTAGGCGTGTGCCCAAGTTGGAGGCGCCTAGGAGTCCTTGTTGGACAAGGACTCCATCTCCTTTTTGGATTCCAATTAGAGTTCTTCTAAGAACCAACTTTGACTGGTCTTAGGCGCCCTCTAAGGAGGAATCCAGGGGACTCTATTCCCACCAATCAGATTTAGATCTGATTTCACAAAGGGTTGTGATTGGTTGGGAAGAAGAGGAGTTGGATCACAGCTAGTCTATAAATAAGACCCTGTACCCAACTCAGATTGAAATGAGATTGAAGCTAAGAGTTTCCATACGCCCCAAGGCTGCCTCTCCCCTCCTTCTCCATGCCAAACCACCTTCTCCCCTTGCTCTCCACGTCCAAAAGGAGTTTTGGATTTTTGTTGGTGCGATTCAAGCAAGAGAAAGGCGATCAAAAGCAAGAAGGCTGCGCTGCTGCAAAGGACGACTGCTGATCTTCAAAAGGAGTTTTGAAGATCCTCCAGATCAGATCCAGATCTAATTTTTGGAGACGTGATAGAGAAGAAGAGGATCTCCAGATCCAGCCCGAGTGGATACCGGTAGAGGCCAGGCGCTTGCGTGGCTAGATCCAGAACCTTCCGCTGCATACAGGATCATCAACAGGGTAATAGGATTACCCAAATCAGGTAAATTAAATTTGATTTAATTTATCTTATTTTATTTTATTTATTAAAATAATAAGAATCAGATCTAAAGCATCCCAGATCTGATACAGATCAAAGAGAAAATTTTTAGAATATATCTCTTGATCTAATCAGATTTGAACAAACCTGGATCGGAAAATCAGGATTTTCCTTCAGGCCCTCCATAAGTGTAGACTCTAAGTGGTGGTCTGCTCTCACTCGTGGATTCCTGGATGGACTGACCAGGTGACATAGGTAGAGGAGGTGGAGGTCGAGGCATGGCTGCTCTGACTGCGGCATCTGCTGCTGCTGCTGGTATCGCACTTGGAGTGAGTCTATCTATTTTTTCAATCAAACTACCCATGGCTCTAAGTACTGAAATGATGCTCTACTGTTGTGCCTGACCTAAACTATTGATCACTGTTATCATCTTAGTGCCTCTAGACTCAACTCTCTCCTTGAGCCAAGCAAGCTCCTCAGTAATACTAGAGTGATCAATGGGTGTGCCTTGTGCGTGCTCCCTCTACTGTAGAGTAGTAAGCCTCTGAGAGATAGTCCACATCTCAGTCTGTATAATCTTTACTCTCTTAGACAATCATCGAATCTCTCCACTAACTCTGGTAGATATCATATCTACTAGTCTCTCCATAGATGCAGAGTTAGCAGCTGGTGTCTGTGGGAACCTCCCCATGGGTGGAGCTTGAGGTGTCATAGGTGTACCCAGGTGCATCTCAGGCTGCAATAGGAGTAGAGGGCTCTCCTGCCTCCACTACCCTAGGAACTCTCCTTTCTTAACCAAAAATATTTTTAACCCATCTTCCATCCTCTACATGATACTGCATTTTGGTCAAAACTCTCATGTCATAAACATCATAGTGAGACTACTTCTTACTTCATTCTCTAGTGACACTCCACTAGTCTCAAAGATCCTAGTCAGGACCATTCCATAAGGCAAGCATACCTTATTACTTGATGCAGTCTCTTTCATCTGATACATCATTATATTGGGCAGGTTTATTTGAGTTTCCTGAACCATCAAATACATCATACACAACTCTCTTTTAGACACAAAGTCATGTCTACCTAATTTAGGAATAAAAATCCCACTAATGATATAATGAAGAACTCTCATTTCCACTGATAGTGTGGGTGCTAGTACACTCCAATTATATCATCCCTATCCATAATTAATCTCAAATCCTTTTTTTTGTCAGATAACTTTTCGGGCACAAAACATTATTTTCTGATTCCAAAGGTCTGAGCCAAACTCTCCTCTATCACCTCAATTTGTATTCCTTTGACTATACTTACAATTTCAGGAAATCCTCTTTTAAGATTTTCATAGAACTCTCTAATTAATTTAGGATACATGGGGATGTCCATTGTACAGAAATTTTTCCACCCCATCCTACCAATCCAAGTTTCAATTGAAAAATTATAACTTTCAAAGAAATCAAAATCAATTCTCCTCCCCACTGCAATAGCTTTAGTGGCCATCCTACCAACAAGTGAAGGTGGTGGAGGAGGTGAGTTTGGTATACCTTGATCCGAATGGGTTCTTTCCAAATGAATTCTTTAGAGGGTTGAAAAACCTTAGATGGTTAGGATGCTGTCTGTTCCATTCGGACTTTCCTTCTCCTCACTCATTCTTCGGCTCCATGGGTATTATAAACATTTCGCACTCCATGCCTTTCTCCAATCATTTTACCCAAAGTCGGTCTTTGACTTCACGAATCAAAGGAAAGAGATGGTACGGAGATAAGCAATACTATTGGATTGGGTATCTGGGGATGAGAGGCCCTTTGCTCATCGAGATGAAGGTTTTCTAGGGCATCGCGAATAGTCACGGGTCCATTTTAACCTCTGTGGCCCCCGACCCTTGACTCGACTCATGGTTTTGAACTAGTTTGCTCGAGTCGACTCGAGCAATAATTTTGAAACTTTTAAAGTTTCAGAGGAGATTTGTCATTCAAGTAATGTTTAGTTATTTTTTTAAATATTGATCATTAATTTTATACATAAGATTTAATTCTTTTGGATTTAATTTGATTTACTTAGAATTATGAAGAATGAAATTTAATCAGGTTGATAGCATAGTTTTAAGTCTCTTCTAATAATGCCGAATCTTTCTTCACTAAGAGGTTTTGTGAATATGTCAGCTAATTATTTATCAGTACAAACAAATTCAAACACCACATCATTATTTTGTACATGGTCTCTTATGAAGTGATGCCTTATATCAATGTGTTTGGATCTTGAGTGTTGAATTGGATTCTTGGTTAAATTGATTGCACTTATGCTATCACATCTTATGGGTACCTTAATATGTTTGAATCCAAAATCTTCTAATTATTGTTTAATCCAAAGAATTTGTATGCAACAACTCCCAGCAGCAATTTTCGGCTTCGACCGTTGATAGTGCTACTGAGTTTTGTTTCTTACTAAATCAAGAAATTAAATTTACTTCTATAAATTGACATGTGCCACTAGTGCTTTTTCTATCAAGTTTGAATCCAACAAAATCAATATCAGAGTAATCAATTAATTCAAATTAAGATACTCTATCATACCATAATCCTACATTAAGTGTCCCATTTTTTAACAACAAGCAGATGTGATTCTCTAGGATCTGATTGATACCTAGTACACATGCAAACACTGAATACTATATCTGGTCTACTTGTAGTAAGATAAAGAAGTGAGTCTATCATACCTCTATATAATTTTAAGTCTACTTTTTTATTTTTTTAAACTTTGTCAAGATTGTAGGATGTACTCATTGGTGTGCCAATTGATTTTGAACTCTCCATCCCAAATTTCTTAAGTATTTTCTTTGTATATTTTATTTGATTGATGAAGATCCCCTCTTTATTTTGCTTGATTTAGAGTCCGTAGAAGAAGTTTAACTCTCCCATCATGCTCATCTCGAACTCATCTTGCATTAGCTTAGCAAATTCTTGACAACGAATTTCATTAGTGGCACTAAAAATAATATCATCCACATAGATTTATACAACTAATAGATTCTCATCTTTTTTTTAAGAACAAGATTTTATCTATATTTTTTTTAGTAAATTCATTATCTAGTAAGAATTTACATAATCTTTCATACCAAGCACGTGTGGCTTATTTTAGACCATACAGTGCTTTATGTAATTTGAATACATGATTTGGAAATGCATGATTTTCAATTCCAGATTGTTGTTCAACATATACTTTTCTGCTATATAATCATTAAGAAATGTACTTTTTACATCCATTTGGTATAACTTGAAATTCATGAAACATGCAAAAGCAAGCAATAGTCTAATGGCCTCTAATCTAGCTATAAGAGCAAAGATTTCATCAAAATCAATGCTTTCTTTCTGATTATATCCTTTTGCTACTAATCTAGGCTTATTTCTTATAATGGTTCTATGTTCATCCAATTTGTTTCTATATACTCATTTAGTTTCAATTATTGGATGGTCATTTGGTCTATCAACTAGGGTCTACACTTTGTTTCTTTCAAATTGATTTAATTCTTCTTGCATGGCATCTATCCAATATGGATCAATTTCAACTTCTTCTATTGATTTAGGTTCAATTTGTGAAATAAAAGCTATGTAATTATTTACATTTCTAAGATAAGATCATGTTCTTACCTCCTGTGATGGATCACCAATTATAAGATCTTTAGGATGTCCATGTGCATACTTCCATTCTTTTGGCAGCTCCTCTCTTAGACTATGAGAGGACTCTTCATTCTTTTCATCTTCATTATTTTAAGATGGAGCATCCTTGAGTGTTAGATTGTCCATCTTGTCATGAAGATTTTCTGCATCCTCATCTATAACATCTTCTTTTCTAACAGATTTATCATTATATTCATCAAAGATAATATGAATTGATTCTTCAACAATGAGAGTTCTCTTATTGAAGACTCTATATGCCTTGCTTGATGAGGAGTATCCTAAGAAGATACCCTCATCGAACTTGGCATCAAATTTTTTCAGGTTATCTTTTCCATTATTAAGTATGAAGCATTTGCAACCAAACTCTTAAAAATAGTTGATATTTGATTTTCTATCTTTCCAAAGTTCATATGGGGTTTTCTTTAAAATAGGTCTTATTAGAACACAATTTAATGTGTAACATGTAGTATTTATTGCCTCAGCCTAAAAATATCTAGGTAAATTACTATCACACAATATAGTTCATGCCATTTCTTCTAGTGTTTGATTTTTTTTTTACTACTCCATTTTGTTGTAGAGTTCTAGGTACTGAAAAATTATGATTAATTTTTTTTTCATTACAAAAATTCTCAAAGTATTGATTTTTGAATTCTGTACCATGATCACTATGTATGCAAACTATTGATGTGTTCTTTTCATTCAAAACCTTTTGATAAAATTTGGAAAATACATTGAAGGCTTTATCATTTTGTGCTAAAAATATTATCCAATTGAATTTTGAAAAATCATCTATAATTACAAGACCATACTTTTTACCTCCTAGACTAGTGGTCCTTATGGGTCCAAACAAATTCATGTGTAGCAATGCTAAAGGTCTAAAGATTGAAATCATTCCTTTTGGTTTGAAAGAATTCCTAGTTTGCTTTCCAAATTGACATGCATCATAAATTTGATTCTTTTTAAAACTTACTTTTGGTAATTCTCTTACAAGATCTTTTTTAATTAATTTTTAGAGTAAGTCCATACTAGCCTGACCTAATCTACGATGCCATAACTAACTAGCTTCATTGACCTTGGCATCCATTGCCACAAGACATTGACCATTCTTCATATATAAATCATCAAGATTTACCATGTAGACATTGTTATGTCTATGTCCTATGAATATGATGCCATTGTCATTTGGATTAGAAATAATACATAATAAAGATTCAAAAGTTACTTTAAATTCTTTATCATAAAATTGACTAATGGTAAGTAAATTATGTTTCAACTCATCAACTAGCAATATATTTTGAGTAGAAGTAGGAGTGATACGAATGTTACCGACGCCAATGATACATCCCTTTCCATTATCGCCAAATGTAACTACTCCTCTTGTTTTTGGCTTAAAGGTGACAAATTAAGATTTATCATCCGTCATGTGCCTTGAACAGCCATTATCAAGATACCAAAGCCTTTTCTTATCCCAAGCTGCAAGACACTCCTACATAAGGAAATCAAGTTGAGTTTTTAGGTACCCAAGTCATCTTTGATTCTTTGGGATTAGTGCTCATGATTTCTTTTAGAATTCAAATCATTTTAACTATTTTTTCAATTAATTTTCTGAAATCACATGCATAAGACTTATGACCAATTTTTCCCCAACAAAAATATGAGATATTTGAAGTAGAGTTTGATGAAGCTTTAACAAATAGATTTTTGAATAGTTTTTATTTCTTATGAGGTTTAAATCCTAATCCAACCATGTTAAAAATAGCTCTTTGCTCATTTAGTAGCATATTTAATTTTTCAGAACTATAGGTAAATCTTTCTACAAATGGTTTGATTTTTGCTAGTTCATCATTCAATTTTTGATTTTCATTAGTAAGCAAATTCAGTTTTTCAGAAAATATTTTTTTTCATGAGTAAGTTTTGAATTTAACTTTCTTAAATCTTTATTTTTCAAAATTACTTTCCTATATTCAACCATAATTTCAGAAAAAGCCTCTTGTAACTCATCAAAAGTGAAATCTAAGGAGTTTTCAACATTTACCTCCCCATGATGTGCCATCAGGCAAAGATTGGCTTCTTCTTATGATTCTCCCTCGGAGCTAGAGTCCTTACTATCACTCCAAGTGGCCATCATCACCTTCTTCTAGAGCTTTTTGGATGATTTCTTGAGAAGAGGATAGTCCATCCTAAAGTGGTTGGATTTCTTGTACTCGAAGCAAATTGGTAGCTCCTTCTCTTTTTTCTTACTTGGTTCACCTTTGAAGGTCTTCTTCTTAAATCCTTGCTTCTTTTTTCTCATAAATCTCTTAAACTTTCTTCCAATTATGGCCAAGTCTTCTTCTTCCTCCTTTTCATCAGATTCCTTACTTTTATCATCCTTGGAAGTAGTTGTCTTGAGACCTATGGTCTTTTTCTTCTTGGTTTTCTCCTCCATGTTTTGCCTCATATTCAATTCATGAGTCATTAAGGACCCAAGAAGCTCTTCCAATGGTAGCTTGTTGAGGTCTTTAGCTTCTTGGATGGCGATGATCTTTGCTTCCCAAGCTTTCAAAAGTGACCTAAGAATTTTATGAATAAGCTCACTATTAGGATAAGATTTACCCAAGCTTTTCAGACTATTGATAATATCGATCAATCTAGTAAACATTTTAGAAATAGACTCATTTGACTTCATCTTAAATAATTCATATCGATGGACAAGTATATTTATTTTAGACTCCTTTACTTGATCGGTACCCTCATGGGTAATCTCTAGCCTATTCCAAATCTCCTTGGCTGAAGCACAAGTAGAAATTCTATTGAATTCATTAGAGTCTAATGCACAATATAGGACATTCATGGCCTTAGCATTTAATTCTATCATTTTCATATCATGCTCATCCTAATCCTCTTTCGGTTTGGGAACATCATTACCCTCTATTTTGATTGTGAAAGTGTGTGGGCCTTTGATTATTACTCTTCAAAGTTGATAATCAAGTGCTTGAATGTAAATGTGCATGCGTGCTTTCCAATAAGTATAATTTATTTCATTGAATAAGGGTGGATGGTTGGTCGATTGCCCTTCGATAAGAGATGCACTCATATGGGTTGGCATTTGATCTTAACTCTTGATTGTTAAATCAAATGAAGTGAGTACCAAGCTCTGATACCACTTGTTGCCCAGCAAGATAAACCAAGAGGGGGGGGGGGGTGTGAATTGGATTTTTCAAAACCTAAAATAGGTTAGGTACTATTTTCAAAAATAAGTGATGTGATGGTTTATGCTTTAGTTCTAAGTATGCAAAAATACAGAAATATAAATGCAATGGAATAAAGTAAACAAGGCAATCACAAATACTAGAAAATTTATAGTGGTTCGGTGTTCCTTGCACCTACGTCCACTCCCCAAGGCCCACTTGAAAATTTCATTATAATCTCTCCAAGATTACAGTCGGATAATTTTTCAAGGCTCATTATCCAAAACCTAATTAATTTTTGCACCTTGCTCACCAACCACAACCAACCCCTAAGCCAATCCTTAGCTTACAATCCAATTTTCAAGCTTGGATAAGCCTTCCTCTTAGCTTCAAAATCCTATTGAAGCTAAGTTACAAAAAAGAGGAAAGTTGAACAACAAAAATAAACAAAAAGCTCCTTTGATGAGCAAATAAGTCGATGAAGCCTTTTGGAATCTTCTTAGAGGGAGGATTTTGAACTGTTTGAGCTTGTCTTCTTGTAGGATGGAATCACTTGATTTGATGTTCTTAGAGTTGGGAGTGGAATGCTCTCTTTTTCAGGGCTCTTTTGACTCTTTCTCTTAACTTTTTAATTCCTTTCAATGATTGAATAGTTATGTCACTTCCTCTAGGTGTTTTGTAGATAATTTTCCATGTTTGGGAGGCTAGAGAACTCTATTTGACCATTGAAGAAGCAAAAATGATCATTTGAACCAAATTTGCATAGTTCTGGACAGTCTATAGAAACTAGCCATTGGAGCTCGAGTCGAACCTTGAGTCGACTCGAGCCTCAGCTCGAGGCCAATTGCTCTGCTCGTTCCTCAGCTTGAGAGTTTCTGTATGAAGATCAGTCTTTCTATATTTTACTGAGACTTCAGCTCGTGGACCTTGAGTCAACTCGAGCCTTTGCTCGAGACTATGTCGAACTTTTCTTCAAAATTATCATCTTCTGTATTTCTCCTGAGACTTCGAGAACCTCGAGTCAACTCGAGTCTCTGCTTGGGATCGTGCCCCAAAATCACCATTCTCTGAATTTTTAGTAAGACTTTGACTCGAGAACCTCGAGTCAACTCGAGCCTTCGCTTGAAACTATTCCTTCTAAAACTTCTATATGCTAGTCTGCATATCAGCTCGAGCTGAACAACGAGTCGAACTATGAGTCAACTCGTGGGCTTCTTATGCTGAAAAATTTTAGTTTGCCCAAAAGTTTTTCTCTTGAATTCTAGTATTGAGTTATCTTTTTCAAGCTTTATTTCAGGTGTGATTTATGCTCCAAATGCCTCCAACTCTTCTCTATCAATTTTCAAATGCACTTATATGGATGTTTTGTTTAATACTCTAAAATACATCCTAAAATATGATCTCATCAACTTCATTAGTTCAAATATATACTCAAATATTTTGTCACTCATCAAAATCAATCCTTAGGGTCAATAGTGATCCAGTTAGGTTTAATTTTGTATGGTAATGAGATATGTCGCAATCTCCATCATCAACATCATCGAAATACTTTTCGATGGAACAGAATTTTACTGATTCATACAATTAGAATGATTGCTTATCAAAATCATTCTGATTGCTTCCAAAATCCATTAGTGATACCTAGCAATATATGGTGGCAACCCATCAAAACTAAAAATGAACCTCTTCATGCAGTTATCTATGTGATTGGGTTCTTCTATCTTTAGCCCCATTTGAATTAGGGTTAAGGTGAACTCGTCAAACCCAATATCAATTGTATGAATTAATCATTCAATTCGAGTCCAATGTGAAATCCTAATAAAAACTCTTTCTATCATCTTCACTCTGCCATGGCCATGGGCTTAAGGACTCAATCTCATGATTACCATAGGGCTACTCTTCATCTGCCAAGGTAGATAGATCCCTTATTGGTACAATTTAATTCCTACAATGAATATGCTATAGCCAACATACATCTCAGGATTTTGAATGGCTAGAAAATTGAGTTATGGTATAGTCAAACTATAATATCCTTAAGGTAAATTGTCGATGCACCTTAGGTCAAAGATCCAGACACACCTACTGTAGCATCGAGCCTGTCATCAATAAGAAGGTAGACTTTCTTATGATTGCTTGAGATGGTCATGCTTAGTTCCCTCGTTCTCTAACGAGTATCTATACTCTCATTCTGGTGTCTCCATATAGTAGATTTAAGACACATCTATCCTAAGAAAGTGATCATACACCAACTTTCTGGATCGATCACCATCCTCATGATGATCCTACGATCGAAAGCAGTTTATGAGTTAATTATGAAAATTCATGTTTTAAATTTTTAACTCTTGAAAATATAAATTATCATTACCATTAACTCAAAGGATATATCATAGATACTTTAAATACACATTATGATAGAAAATAATCCTTTTATTAATTTATAGTCAAAATTATAAAATTGCACTTAGAAGTGTATTAAAAGTATTAGCCGCATTATTTGCAGTGTCGACTCTCTTGACCTTAATGTAACCCTTCTCAAGATGATCATGGATGAGGTGGTATCGCTGCTCAATATGTTTGGATTTTCGGTGAGACTTTGACTCCTTAGCTAGGACTATGGCACCATTATTGTTGCAGTATAGAGGGATGACATTTGATGGCATCACTCCGAGCTCTACGGTGAACTTCTTATACTAGAATGCCTTCTTTGTAGCTTTCGATGCAGTGATGTACTCTGCTTTCATGGTGGAATCTGCTATCTCAGTCTGCTTGAAATCATCCAACTGACAGCACCACCATTTCATACAAACAGACTTTCAGATGTCGACTTTTGACCATCTATATCGGATATAAAATTCAAGTCTGTGTATTCCTAGACCTGAAGTTCTCCATTATCAAAGACTAGAAATATATCCTTAGTCCATCTCAAGTACTTAAGCATACATTTTACAGAAGTCCAGTGCTCTTCTCCTAGATTTGACTAATATCTGCTCATGACACTAACAGCATGGGCAATATCAGGTCGCGTACATAGCATGGCGTACATGAGGCTCCATATTACTGAAGCATAAGAGATCTTGCGTATGCATTCAATCTCCTCAGGTATGTTGGGATACATCTTCTTAGAGAGATGAATGCCATGTCTGAAAGGCACTAAACCCCTCTTGGAGTTTTCCATGCTAAACTGTTTTAGCACCTCCTCTATGTACATCTTCTGTGAAAGATCCAGCATTCTATTCGGTCTATCCCTATAGATCTTAATTCCCAGAATAAAAGATGCCTCTCCTAGATCCTTCATAGAGAATTCTTTAGACAAGCATATTTTGACTATGGTCAACATGAAAATGTCATTCCCTATTAGGAGGATGTCATCCACGTACAGTACGAGGAAGACAACAGCGCTCTCACTAATCTTTTTGAATACACAGTTCCTCCTCATTCTTGATGAATCTAAATGATTTGATTCATCATTGAAACGAGCATTCCAGCTTTGAGATGCTTGCTTAAGTTTATATATGGATCTTTGCAGCTTGCATATCTTATGATCATTATCACTGGATGTGAAACCTAATAGCTATTCCATATAGATATTTTTCTCAAGATATCCATTTAACAATGTCATTTTCACATCCTTCTGTCATATTTTATAATTAAAATAGGCTACAACAGTAAGCAATGTGCGGATGGATTTGAGCATGACTATTGGCAAAAAAGTATTATGATAGTCAATACTTTCATGCTGACTATACTCTTTCGCTACGAACCTTGCTTTGAATGTCTCTACATTTCCATCGATACCTATCTTTCTCTTGAAGATCCATTTACACCCAATAGATACTATACCTTCAGGTGGATCTACCAAGGTCCAGACTTGGTTCGAGCACATTGAGTCAATCTCTGACTTCATTGCCTCTATCTATTTTTTGGAGTCCATATCTGATATCACCTTGTCATAGATTTTTAGATCATCACCATGAACCTCATTTTTCATGAGGTACATTTCCTCTACGTCCTTTGAAATAGTATCCAAATACCTTTCAGGAGGATGAGAAATCCTTTCTGATCTATGAGGTAGAGGAGGTAGTGTCTGGATTGGCTCAATCTGATTGGGTCCATAGGTTCCTTAGCTCGTTTCTCATCGGAGACTTTCTCCTCAAGTTTAATCTATTTTTCGATGCCACCATCTTGAATAAACTATTTTTCAAGAAAGATGGCATGTCGACTCACAATCACATTATGATCTTTTAGAAGATAGTAAAAATATCCTAATAACTCTTTAGGATATCCAATAAATCATGCTCTAAAGAATCTAGACTCTAATTTATCTGCTTGTTGTCTCTTGACATGGGCCAGACAATCCTAAATTTTAAGATGACTCAGACTTGATTTCTTACCATGCCATATCTCATACGGTGTGGTAGGAATAATTTTAGATGGAATCCTATTCAGTAGATATACAATAGTCAACAGACTATGTTCTCAAAGAAACTCAGGAAGGTTCGTGAAGCTCATCATGGATCGAACCATATCTAATAGGATCCGATTTTTTCATTCTAAAATCCCATTGAGTTGAGGCATTCTAGGTGGAGTCCATTGAGAGACTATGCCATTATCCTTAAGATAGTCTAAAAATTTTTGACTAAGGTATTTACCTGCTCGATCTGATCGAAGAATCTTAATAGATTTTCTTATTTATTTTTCTACTTCAAGTCTGAATTTCTTGAACTTTTCAAAGCTTCAAACTTATGTCGCATCAAAACACATACCTGTATCGAGATAAATCATTGATAATGATGATGAAGTAGATGTAATTGCCCCTAGTTAGCACATCAAATGGATCGCATACATCAGTACGTACTAGGGCAGGCAGATCTATGGTCCTTTCCCCATGACCCGTAAAAGGAAGCTTGGTCATTTTGCCATGAAGGCATGATTCAGAAATCGGATATGACTCGAAAGTTAATAGACTCAATAGCTTGGATTTTTTCAATTTGTTAACCCTATCTTCAGCTATATGACCTAGCCTAAGGTGCTAAAGATACCTATCATTTAGACTATCCCTAGGTTGCTTTGATCCTATGGCATTCACATTTTGCTCGATATTAAAAATAGAAACATTAATATGTAACTGATAGAGACCATTTATAAGGAAACCACTTGCAATTTTATTTTTTTCATAAAGAATATTATAATAGTCCTTAAGAAAACTAATTACATAGCCTTTCTGTGCTAAACATGAAATAGAAATTAAATTTCTGCTTGTTGCAGGTATATAAAAATAGTCCCTAAGTACTAAATCTAATCCTGATGGTAACATAGAGGGTAGGTTCCTATGACCATAGTAGCAACTCTTGCACCATTTTTGACATATAGGATCATCTCACCATCCCTCGGCCTCCTGCTATCCTCAAGACCCTGCATAGTGAAGGAAAAAAACCTATTTTTTGGGTCAGGTTAATTCAGATCTAATTGGATCAGGAGCAATATTTCAAAAATTTTTTCTCTATGATCCTAATCAGATCTGGGACTCCTCAAATCTAATCTTGTTGATCTGATAATAAAAATAAAAATAAAGATAAAAATTAATTCTAATTTAATTATACTTTTATTTTGGGTAATCCAATTATCCTGCGATGATCTTGATGTTTGCCTAAGATTTTGGATGTAGCCACGCAAATGTCTTGCCTCTACCGGTATCCACTCAGACAGGATCTGAAGATCTTCTCTTTCTCAATCAATCCTCTAAAAATCAGATCTGGATCTAATCTTGAAGGTCTTTAAAATGACTTTTGAAGAACAGTCATTGTCTCTTGTAGCAGTGTTGCCTTCTTTCTTTCCTGACTCTTTCATTTGCTTGGATCGCACCTTCTTCGTGCCCAAAGTCCCTTGGGCATGGAGAGGAGAGAGAGGACCAGAGGGTGGCATGGAGAAGGAGGGAGAGGGGCCATGTGGTGTGGGCTAAAGTCGGAAGAAGTAAATTCTAAGCGCAGATAGAGTTTATATAAACCCTGCTACACCATGCAGTGCCACATCATCCTAGCCAATCATGGCCCTTTGTGCAATCAGATCTAAATCTGATTGGTGGAATGACATCAGCTAATCCAATCAGATTAGTGTCCCTCAAAACTCTTCTTAGGTGGTGCCAAAACTGGGTAAAACAAGTCTTCTTGGTGCCACCTAATTTAATTTCCTAAAGCAACTGGAGTCCCATCTGTATGGGACTCCATCTTCTATCCTCATGGGGCACACGCCTCCCTAGTCTTGCACCCCTTTCCTATCTGCTTTTGAGCTGGAGACAAGTCCCCAGGTTCTCTCCTATGGGTGTATGATACATGGACAGATGTCTAAGTGTCCAAGGTCAATATTTGACCAATGTCCAAAGAAAAGATTTAGTAGGTGATAAAAAATGGCAGGTGTTGTCTCAAATTTATCTCATTAATTAAGACAATCCTTTTCTAACTTGGATAAGCTCCAGTCAAACCAAGTAAAGATTCCTAAGTTAGTCCAAATACATTTGGCTCAGTCGAGACAAGCTTTAATGATTGTTAAAGGAGAACATTAGGCTCAATCATGTGCTAGCACGATTTTCTTGAACCTAATTGAATCTTATTCAAATCAATTAAACTGGGTTAATCCAATTGCTAATATTCAGATCCAAACTCTTGTTTGTGTGACTCAGTTAGGTTCAGTTTTGTATGATAATGGGATATGTTGTGATCTCTATCATCATCATCATCGAAACACCTTCTGATGGATCAGAACCTTTCTGATTCAGACAACTTGTATGATCAATCATCCAAATCGATCAGTGACACCTAGCAGCATATGGTGGCAACCCATCAAAATTGAAAGTGAACATCTTGGTGTAGTTACCTATATGATTAAGTTCCTCTATCTTGAGTCTCGATCGGATTAGGGTTAAGGTGATCTCATCAAACCTTAATATTCGTCATATGAATTAATCATTCGATTCAAGTCCAATGTGAAAATCCTAATAGAAACTCTTTCTATTATTTCACTCTACCATGGCCATGGGCTTATAGACTTGGTTCTCATGATCATCATAGGGCTACTCCTCATCGACCGAGGTAGATAGATCCCTTATTGGTGAAATCCAATCCTACAATGAATATGCTATAGCCAACATACACCTCTGGATTTCGAATGGCTAGGAGATCGAGTTTTGGTGTAGTCAAACTATAATACCCTCAAGGTGAACTATCGATGCACCTTAGGTCAAAAAATCAAACACACTACTACAGCTTCAAGCCAATCATCGATGAGAAGCTAGACTTCCTCATGACGCTCGAGGTGGTCATGCTCAGTGCCCTTGTTCTCTAACGAGGATCTGTACTCTTACTTTGGTGTCTTTACACCGTAGATTTAAAACTCATCTATCCAAAAGAAGTGATCGTACACCAACCTTCTGGATCAATCACCATCTTCATGATGATCCTATGGTCGGAAGCATTTTATGAGTTAATAATGAAAATTCATGTCTTAAATTTTTAACTCTTGAAAATATGAACTATCATTACCATTAACTTAAGAGATGTATCACAGACACTTTCAAATACACACTATGATAAAAAATAATTTATTTTATTATTTATAGTTAAAATTATAATTTTATCCTTAAAAGTATATTACAAATGTCAGCTAATCTGGCTTCTAGGGCACACATATATAATACATAGAAGTGCATAAGTGAGCATTAGAACTAGAGTCAAGCACCCAACTAGATGCAAAAGAAATTGTAAGATTAGATTCTATAATGAGCATACCTCCAGAAGGATCTGCCTCCTTCTTGTTCTTCAGGCTGGCTAGGTAAAGAGGATAGTTTCGCTTCCAATGGCTGTCAGTGTTGTAATGAAAATATTTTTCTTTGTCAGCGGTCTTTTTCTTGGGCTCTACCTTCTTCTTCTTTCCACCATCCACCTTCTGCTTCTTCACAAAATTCTTCTTCTTTTCAAATGATTTTTTCTTGGAAGAAGTCCGCTCCACAGTAAGTACTGAGCCTTTAGAACCTTTCATGGAAAGCTCAGCAGTAACCAGCATATTCATGAGCTCAGCCAAGGTATTCTAAAGTTTATGCATATGATAGTTCAAGATGAATTGCCCATACGCATCAGTCAAGGATTACAAAATTATATCAATCTATAGATCCTGATCTAACTTGACACCGAGCTTCTCAAGCTCTTCTAAGTTCTTGATCATCATCGGACAATGACCTTGGACCGACTGCCCATCATGCATCTGAGTCTTAAACAATCTTTTAGTGACTTGATATTTGGCTGCGCGACTTTGTTCACCAAACAACTCTTGCAGGTGAGCCAATATTTGACGGCTAGTCTTAATATCTTCATATTGGTGTTGGAGCTCATCAGACATCGAGCCCAACATGTAGTATCTAACTTTATTATCTTCATCCATCCGCTTCTCGAGAGATGCTCTCTGATCAGTGGATGGATGGACTGGTAAGGTGGGAAGATCCTGTTTTAACACATGAGTCAACTTCTCGAAATCCAAAATAATTTTAAAGTTTCGAAGCCAATCCTTGTAGTTGGATCTGATCAGTCTATGGGTGTCCAGGATATGGGCTAGTGGATTGGATGCATACATCTTTCTGTAGAGAGTCAAAATTTCTAGTTAGATTTTGTAATTAGACTTAACCAATTTATTTAGCAGTTTTATTTTTAAATAAATTAGACCCCCACTATTTACTCGGATCCCTACATTCTTTTGGCAGAAATGCGAAAATCTCCACGATCATTGATTTCAAGTGGGTGGTGCAGTTCTACCAATTGGCTCACCACCTCACCTAATAGTTATTGGTGATGGATCAATCGATGAGTGGATAACTCTTATTCAATGATTCTCTAATCATGGTGCACCCAAACCTGATTTCTAATTCATGAAGCTCACCATACCCGGAATATTGCTCCACTCCTTAGTTAAGTCAGACCCATTATTTGCATGAATTGGATTCCTGATTGGATCCCTCATCATATCCAAAATATTGAGCCCAACCCATCCTCTAACCTATAGCATCCAATGCCTAAAAGACATGATTGCATCTTTTCGATGCAACTAAACCATTGTATCCAGTCGAGAATAATCAACCCCGGAAAGGACCCGCACATCTACAATGGTGGAAGATCTTAGACTTAATATTTTCTTAGGAAGATTTAATTTAGGTCTCTTTAAACTTGACTTGACTTAGTCATAACAATTATGACTAAACTAGTGGCATGGGTTGGCTCGAATTGTTAGCCACCTCAAATCAGAATTGGATCGACACAAATGACCAGGTAAGTGAGATCGATGGAAGAGATATGCCATAACTCAAAAAGAATGCATTCAGCTCAAGTAGCTCCTAATTAAAAATCAGTCGATGGTATCTGCCAGACTTATCATAGACATCAAATTATCAAATCAGAATAAATTGGGTTAGCCTACAATCCAGGCTCAAACTACGAACACAAATTAGGTCTTGACTTGATCGAGTCACATCTCAATGTGATTCGATCTTGACCTAGATTTAATCCTATTAGGCTGGTCAAATCGAAGCTTTCTTTGATCTCAACTAATCAATTCTTGATTCAGTTTGATTAACTGCTAAACCTAATTGAGCTACCCAAGCCTAAACCCAATTTTATGAATATATCTTAGATCTAAAAATTCATAATTTCTACATCTAATTAATTTTATAATCTTAATTCTTAATTAAGTTTTGGGTTCATGAACAAAACATATAATAAAAATTCTAAGATTTCAGGATCTAGAATTTTGTAGAAAAATAAGTTCTAATTTCTGATTAAGGACGAACGCACAACACCCCTACATGCCATAAGAACATCCCATCAAAATAAAGGAGTGGGCCTTTAAGTCCTACTTTATTCTTATGACTGGATGGCCAAGGGGAATGCCTTAATCAAAAATATAATTTTCTACTTCAAAACTAGTTAGATCATATATCACATATAAAAAGATCTAACTGATACATGTCTTGCATATATCTCATATATCATCAATATACATACTTTTGAATCTAAAATATCACATATTAAATCTAAAAAATAAAATTTTAAATTTGATCATATCAAAATTAAAACTATTCTAGACATCTTCTAGAACTATTCTTTAAATAGTCTAAGCATGCATCTTCTATATCCCATATGAAATAAAATAAAAAATAAAAATTCTATTTTCTATTTTTTAGATCTGGTTACAATAATTATAACATAAAATAATAAAAATTAAATAGATCTAAAATTATATTTAATTAAATTAAATACATGATCATACTAGACTACACATAGAACTATTCTATACCTAGTCTAGTCATGCATCTCATACATATTAGATCTAAATAATTTAATTTTTTTTAATTTTTTTTAATTTTAGATCTAAAAACATCTGATGTGATATTTAAAACTTTTTAATATTAGATCATAAATAAATATAACATCTGATCTAAGGTAGATCTGAAGAACTGCTAACGCAGCTCTGATACCTGTTGAAGGAAAATCCTTTTTTTTGGCATAGGATTGTTCAGATCTAATTAGATCTAAAGGAATATTTCAAAAATTTTTCTTCTAAGATCATAATTAGATCTAAGACATCTCAGATCTAATTCTTTATGATTTGATATTAAGATTAAAAATAAAATTAAATCTAATTTATTTTATATCTTGTATTTTGGATATCAGATTATCCTGTGATGATCCTGATCTATCCTGAGGTACTAGAAGAAGCCATGCACATGCCTGGCCTCTACTAGTATCCACTTGAGTAAGATCTGGATGTCTTCTCCTTATGAATCTTTTTTCCAAACATCATATCTAAATTTGATCTGAAAAACCTTCAAAAAAATTTCTGAAAGCAACATGTCCGTCTCACGAACACCATCACATAGATGCTGAACCCTTCATAAATTTGTTTGGATTTTCTTCTTAGATTTATTTCCAACATTTGGCACATAGAAGAAGGGGATAGAGAGGATCAAAGAGGTCATGGAAGATGGAAGGGGTGACAGCCTTTGGGTATGAAAAATTATTTCTTTAGTAAAGAGCCTTGGCGCAAGGGTTCTTATACAAAATCATAGCGCCAAGTTAGAGTCTCTCTTTGACCAAAATACTTATTTATTTGACCATTGGAACTACTGAACTTGATCTCCACAAAAATCCCTAGATCCCATGTGATTTTGATGCCAAAAATCAATCTGGAAGGTGGCAACATGAGTAGATAAGGAAGAGTCCATTGTGCCTAGGACTCTTCCCTTAAGAGGTTGATCCAAATCAAACTCTATCATAACTTAGTCTAGAAATCTCCAAAAATCATAAAATTTAGTACACCTAATGTATGTCTCATTCTCTATCACATATCAAAAAAGTAGATTAAAAAAAATTCTAGAGAATTTTCTAAAAGCCTCTGATCAGGTGACCCTCAATTCTCTCAATTATGTCAACTTTTGACCCTAGTCCAATTTGACTATGAATGGATTTAATTTCTACAATTAATCTGATCTGGACTTATTCCAATCAGATGAAAATAAATTCATTCAAAATATAAGATTGAGTAAAATCAAATTTGACTTAGTTGCGATAAATCAGAAAGATTACAGAAGGAGAAAGTTAGGCTCAATCATGTGCTAGTAGGATTACCTTGAACCAGATTGGATCTAATCCAAATCAATCAAGCTGGGTTAGCTCAATTGATGACATCCAAACCCAAACCATTATTTGTGTGATCCAGTTAGGTTTAGTTCTATATGATAATGAGATGTATCGCGATCTCCATCATCGACATCATCGAAACACCTTTCGATAGACCAAAACTTTTTTGATTCATACAATTAGAATGATTGATTATTAAAATCGTTCTAATTGCTCCCAAAATCTACCAGTAATACCTAGTAGTATATGATGATAATCTATCAGAACTGAAAATGAACCTCTCAGTGTAGTTACCTATATGATTGGATTCTTCTATCTTGAGCCCCAACTAGATTAGGATTAAGGTGAACTCATCAAACCCAATATCAGTCATATGAATTAATTATTTGATTCGAGTCCAATGTGAAATCCTAATAGAAGCTCTTTCTATCATTTTTACTCTACCATGGCCATGGGCTTAAGGACTCAATCTCATGATTATCATATGCCTACTCCTCATCTACTAAGGTTGATAGATCCCTTATTGGTGCAATCCAATTTCTACAACGAACATGCTATAGCCAACATACACCTCAGGATTCTGAATTGCTAAAAGATTGAGTTATGGTGTAGTCAAACTATAGCACCCTCAAAATAAATTGTCAATGCACCTCAGGTCAAAGAAAGAGACAGACCTACAGCAGCATCAAGCTAGTCATCAACGAGAAGGTAGACTTCCGTATGACTGCTAGAGGTGGTCACGCTCAATGCTCTCATTCTCTAATGAGTACTTGTACTCTCACTCCAATATCCCTACATCATAGATTCAAGATACATCTATCCTAAGAAAGTGATTGTACACCAACCTTTTGGATAGATCACCATCCTCATGATGATCCTACGATCGAAAGCAATTTTTGAGTTAATTATAAAAATTCATGTCTTAAATTTTCAACTCTTGGAAATATGAATTGTCATTACCATTAACTCAAAGGATATATCACAGACGCTTTAAATACACACTATGATAGAAAATAATCTTTTTATTAATTTATAGTCAAAATTATAAAGTTGTCCCTAGAAGTGTATTATAATTATCAACCAATCTGGCTTCTAGGGCACACATCTAACACTCCCTTGTTATTACTTCTTTTTTTTGGTTCAAATTTCTTCCATTTTCTCATGAATTTCTTGAACTTTCTAATGATTAGTGCCATTTCTTCATTATCCTCTGAGTCTTCTTCAGAGTTACTATCTTCTTCATACATGGCAGCAACATTAAGTGCAATGCTCTTCTTTTTCTTCACTTCTTTTTTTCATTGGTTCATGTTTAGCTCATGGGTCATGAGTGAACCAATCAGCTCTTCCAATGCAAGATTATTTAGGTCCTTCATCTCTTGAATGGTAGTAACTATTGGCTCTTAATTCTTTGGCAAAGATCTAAAAATTTTTCGCACAACATCACTATTAGTGTAGTCTTTTTCAAGACTCTTGAAACCATTCAAAATATTAGTGAATCCTACAAACATTTCAATGATGGTTTCATGTGGTTCCATTTTAAATGGCTCATATTTATGTATCAACATATTTATCTTTATTTCTTTGACTTGACTAGTACCCTCATGGATGACTTTAAGTCTATCCCAAATCTCTTTGGTGGATAAATATGTTGATATCCTATTAAATTCATTTGCATCCAAAGCACAATATAGAATATTCATTTCTTTTGGGTTAAGTTAAGCTTGCTTCTTATCATGTTCATGCCAATCCATTCTGGGTTTGGTGATGGACACTCCATCAACTATGATTCTAGGTATGGGTGGACCCTTTACTATGACATTCCATATATCATAATCTAGTACTTGTATAAATATTCTTACTCTTGCTTTTCAATAGGAATAGTTTGTCCCATTGAAGAGCTGGGGTTTATTGGTTGATTGTCCCTCAACCAATGAAGTCCCAATTAGGGTTGCTATTGAATCTTTAGCTCTTTGATCATTAGGTCAATAACTAATATTAGAGCATCTGCTCTGATACCATTTATTACCTAAGGATGGCTGCCCAAGAGGAAGGGTAATTGGATATTTAAATAGCTAAAATAAAACTTGTGTAGCTTATACTACCTAGGTACTTAATGAAACAAGTTATATGATATGCAGTGAATGAGAATTGTAAAGTAAAGAGCACACAATCACAAACACAATAGTTTTATAGTGGTTTAGTGCTAAACTCAGCACCTACGTCCACTTCCTAAGTAAACCACTTAGGAATTTAATTATAATCACTTAACTTGATTATAGTCTGATTATTGTTCTTGGGTTCACAATCCAACCCAATTGGTTTTAACCTTAGCTCACCAACCACGATCATATAATGATTATTTTTTCAGGCTAGCAATTAATCCTGATTGGTTTTAACCTTAGCTCACCAATCAAGCTAATGTAGTGTCCAACTCAAGATTTGGATCAACTCAAGTTTCTCAACCTAGAAAACTTGAAATACAATCTAAGACCACAATAGATACAAGAGTAAAAGTAAAGAAAAATAAAATCTATGAAGTCCAAGAGAAAAATATTTGAGTTGCTTTGCTTATCGGCTTGATTTCTTCTCCTTGAATGCTTGAGAGAGGTAGGTGGTGATCACCAATGCTAGTGGCCTAACTTCTCTTAGTTTGAGGATGATGGATGGATAAGAGAATATCTAAAAGTCACTCTACCCATTCATTATTTGGCTCACAAACTTGAATGCACTAAAAAATAACTTCAATACTCTCAAGGTAAGTTCCCAAAAGTTCTCTCCAATGCTCTAAAGGTTTCCTTACATAACTCTAATGTTTTCCACCACTTCAAGTCATCTAGAAGGTCTTTAGAAATTGATCTAGTTATTGGAGAGAAGGAGATCACCGTTGGGAGGTGCATGGGATAAAGAAGCTATAAATCTAAAAACTAGCCATTACTGTCATTGGGTTGGCTTAGTTTTTCTCTAAGTCAACTCAATTCCCACTAGATTAGCTCAGTTTTCAACTAGGTTGGCTTAATATCAGTCGACTGAAAAGCTAGCTTTCTATCTTTTGCTATCTTCTTAGACTAGGTCGGTGATCTTTCTGGCTGAGTTGGCTAAGTTGCTCACTAGATCGACTCACTTGAATACTGAGTCAGCTAAGTCCCCTAGATTCTAAAATTTATCTTTCTATGCTTCCTATCTTTTGTGTCCATTAAGACTAGGTTGGCTCAGATTCTGACTGGGTTAGCTTAGTTTGCATGCCAAGCATGCCAAAATTTGTTTATCAACCTTTCTTCTCTAATTTAATTTTTAGGCTAGACTTGCCTTCCAAACTAGATTTAATCCTTATTAAAACTTCTTGAAGGATATGTCTAGTCTATAGTTTCTTTTTTAAAATCTTGAGTGATGATTCTTCATTTAGATGTTGGAAAATACTTGGAGTTTATGAGTTTTTGAAATTTAAAACTGTACATCCTTATAAATAATGTTGGTAACTTAATAATTTATACTCAAATGCTTTTATTATCAACAAAATCAATCTAGGATCAATAGTTCCTTATAGAAAATGGGGTACATGGAGATGTCCCCAAAACCTATAGTAAGACGACATCAGATATCGATTCCAAGAAATTGTTAGAGATAATGAAGTCGAAAATTGACTCAATAAACTTAGACCAAGTCTAGACCTTAGTAGGTCAACATGAAGATATTGTACTTATTGGGCATAAATAGATCTTTAAGAAAAAGATAGCCACAGATGGAAAGGTAGAGACCTTCAAAGCTAGGCTCATGGCAAAAGATTATAGTCAAGACGAAGGCATTGACTATCAGAATACCTTCTCACCTGTGGCCATCCTTAAGTCTATCCATACACTGCTTGCCATTGCAACATATTTCGACTATGAAATATGGCAAATGGATGTAAAAATGATATTCTTGAATGGGTATCTTAAGGAAGACATTTAGATGGAACAGCCACTTGGTTTCACTTCCCATGATAGTGATCACAATGTTTGTAAACTATAAAGGTCTATTTATGGACTCAAGTAAGCATCTTTGAGTTGGAATGATCATTTTAATAATGTAATCAAATCATTTAATTTCATCAAGAACGAGGAGAAATCATGTCTTCAAAAGGTCAGTGGGAGCACTATTATTTTCCTCATATTGTACTCGTATTGTACATGGATGATATTCTCCTGATTGAGAATGATATTTTCATGCTGACCTTGATCAAAGTTTGATCATACAAGGAGTTGTCCATGAAATATCTAGGTGAGGCATCCTTTATTTTGGGAATCAAGGTCTATAAAGATAGACCTAGGAGGATGCTAGGATTGTCATAGAAGTGAAAGAAAAATATGCTTTTGCTTCGCAACAAAACCTAAAAAATGGTGGAGAGATTGATTTTAAAAAGTTTTTCATATCAAATATGAATGCTTACCTTAATTTTGCAGCAAAAAGTTAAAACAAAACCTAAGACTGCTTATGTCTACAGCTTCATGAGATCTCGTTGTGCAGATCCTTTACTTCATGCACATGCTAAACTCAGTAGAAAGGAGAGATAAAGATCTCTACTGAAGGAAAGGTTTAGGATCAGATCTCAAGTTTGGAGATGATACTCCACACCAGGGTATCACCATGCTATAGAAGGAGGTGTCCAAGAGAGGGGACGGCCAAGAGAAGGGCACCCAACACTTGCTTACACCTAACCCTTTCTCTCTAACTCTCTCTTTCTCTCTTGACACTCTATTGCTTGCATATCTTACATGCCTAGAGATCCCCTTTATTTATAGATAAAGAGTCCTAAGTCTAGTCAAAATCCCTCTTTGATTAGGACTCATGTTTCATTAAACATTAGAAGTTCTAAATCAACTTGGAAAAGCCAACTCATGGATCCTATCCACTTGCACATGCCCTAGGAAGAGTGGCACCAATCCCCATGCCTCCTATTAATGTTGGTTGGCCAAATGGGTGAGAGAAGCTCAATTTTAAGTGGCTTAGTGAGCCTAGTCTAATTAGGTTCAAGTTTGGATTCAATCCAAATCTAATTTGAATCTGATTTGAACCAAATTTGAAAGGCTGTTGAACCTAATCTAATTAGGGTTCAGGAGCAAGTCCGGCTTGATCAATAAAATCAATTAGCCACTAATAAATCAAGTCCAATCAGATTAGATCTGATCTAAAATAATTAAAACTTAAAATTATTCTTTTAAAAGTCCTTGGATCATTGATCAGATAAAATTCATCCCTAGAATTAAACCTACACCTTATGTCAAGTGCTAGCTTGACATAGTCAATGTTTAATTCCATATGACCTATAACTTAATTCCCAATTAAGTAATTCCATATGCTCAATCAAGTCTCGTACTTCTAAATTTAACACATAGACTTTAGATCAATTTCTTCCTACTTTGTTTGACTTAGTGCATGACTCCATAGGTTCGAATACTAAACTGGTAGCATAGAAAAAGTTTTCTATACTAATCGAAGATACTATCTAGTAATGGTTCTCGATATCTAGATAGGTCGAATGTTTGCAAAGCAATACTCAAGAACCTTGGTGTATGGTGATCGCATGATTCATCCCTTTGACCCTAAATGCTCAGGACAACCTAGGGTTTACTATCAATCCTAATCGAGTAATCCACATTGTATTTTGACCTTTCAAATCCATCACATGGATTACCCTAGCCAAGGCTTTCCTAAATTGAAATATAGTGATACATTATCTTCAGTAGTCTAGAGGGGTCAATCCCATCTTAACTCACAAACTTCGTAAGTACTTGACTATCCCTAGTGACCTTCCATCATGATATTAGAAGTGCAGATAGTCCGATACCAAAGTATAGTGAGTTACTTGCAAATCTTATTTCAGGTCTGAGGGACATTCATGCCATACCCTAATCGAGTTGATCTTAATAGTAGAGCACATAATATGTGAGTCAATATTTAATAATGATGTACTCTTACATCTCACCTGTATGCCATACAGTGTCTCCACACTTCTTGGTTAGGAGGACAACCAACCGATATGGCATACAATGACCTATACATGATTAAAATCAACATCTTTATTAATGACATATCATTTGGATGTGAACATGATTTAAGGACTAAATGATAAATCCTTCCTTATCAATTTTATATAGTTCTAAGGACATTATCACAACATAGGAGTTTGTTAAAGAAGATGCACTTTTATGATTATAAAGCTAAATAATATTTATTAATAATTAATTCATATACATTTATAGGAATAGGCTCAACTGTCTATAGACTGACGATTGGCTTTAGAACATAATTTCCAATAACTCCCACTTGGACTAAAGCCAATCAGTGCAGTATCGTATACCCATCTTTGACTTGTGATTATCGAACATCTTTGACTTATGATTATCGAACTTCTTGACTGAAGCACTTTAGTGAATGGGTCAGCCAGGTTCTTCTTTTCATTGATCTTCTAAAGGTTGATGTTACCTCAATCCACAATCTCACGAATAAGATGATAGCGATGCAGACTATGCTTCATCCGCTGATATGCCTTTGGTTCATTCGCTTAAGCAATGGCTCCAGTACTGTTGTAGTAGAGTAGAACTAGACCATCAAGAAAGGATACCACTCCAAGCTAGGTGATGAATTTATTGAGCTACACAGCTTTCTTTGTAACATCGAATGCCATGATATACTCTACCTCATAAACTGAGTTGGACATAATGTACTATTTGAAACTTTTCCAGTAGGCAGCTCCACTATTCAGGATAAAAATATATCTCAATACACTTTTGCTATCATCTTGATCAGATTGAAAATTAGAGTCTATAAATCCCATAAGTTTTAAATCTGACTCATCATAAACTAGCCACTGGTCTATAGTATTTCTCAAAAACTTAAGGATGATTTTCATAACCTTTTAGTGGTCTCTCCTAGATTGGTTGATATCTGCTTACTACCCATAGTGAGTATGCCATATCTGGTCTCGTACATGTCATGGAGTACATGATAGAATCCACTACCAAAGCATATAAAATTCTACCCATATGCTCTCTTTCTTGAGGGGTTGCTGGACAATCCTTCTTTGAAAGAGAAATTTCATGGCCTATCGAAAGATTGCCTTTCTTCAAATTCTCTATACTGAACTGCTTTAGTATAGTATCAATGTACGTGGATTAGGACAATCCAAGTAACCTCTTAGATTTATCTACATAGATCTTCATCCCTAGAATATAAGATACTTCTCCCAAGTTCTTCATAGATAACTATGATGATAGCCAAACCTTTATTCCTTTTAAAACAGGAATGTCATTTCCAACTAAGAGAATATCATCTATATACATAATAAGAAATACAATCACTAAACTATTTACTCACTTATAGATGCAAGGCTCCTCTCTGTTCTAAATGAAGCCATACATTTTGATCATCTTATCAAAATGCATGTTCCAACTCCAAGATGCTTGCTTCAATCCATAAATGGATATCTAAAGCTTGCATACCTTAGACTCGTCTGTGAATGTGAAACCTTCTAGTTGTATCATATACACCTCTTCTTTCAACTCTTCATTTAAAAAAGTTATTTTCACATCTATCTATCAGATCTGATAGTCTAGATCTGCAGCTATCGCAAGCATGATTTAAATAGATTTTAGCATTACCATAGGAGAAAACATCTCGTGATAGTCAAGACCATAACACTAACGAAATCTCTTGATAATCAGATGAGCTTTATAGATCTTCATCTTGCCATCTGTGCCTCTTTTCTTTTGAAAACCTACTTATACCCTATGGATTTTATACCTTTAGGTGGATCAACCAAGGTCCATACATTATTGACTTTCATGGACTCTATTTTGGATCTCATGGCTCCTAGCCAATTCTCAGAATTAGACCTCTACATTGCATCCACATAGATGATCGAATTCTCGTTGTTCTCATCAAGCTTAACAGGATCACTATCATGAACCAAAAATCATAGTATTTATCAGGCTAATGCAGTACTCTACTAGATCACCTTAAGGGTGCATGTAGGATTTGATGATCAGAGCAAAAGCATGGATTTCAAAGCAATTAATAAAAAAATTTTAAAGTCAAACCCTAACCCAGGACCACCTTATAAAATTTAAATCATACAATGTACATTTATAATATAAACTTAGGTTATAGAATCCTACCTGGATCACTAAACCCTGATTTGCATCTAAATTATGGTGAGGTTTGGCAAGGGTTCCAATAGGTACCCATGTGTTCACCCTCCAATGTTGATCCACAAGGAGACTTGATCAAGCCTCTAACACCTTCTAAAATTGATTTCTTAAATTCTTATTGCAAGAATTTAATTTGGACCGAATCTCCTCTTAGCCTTACTTCCTTCCTCCTAGCCTTTCCTTTCCTTACTTTCTTTTCTTCTTGTCTTCCTTATCTTTCTTCCTAGATCCTTGTCCTAAAGAAGACTTCTTGTCCTTAATGGGACCTTGTCTTAACAAGGGAAGGAAGAAGGAAATTGGATACAATGGAGAGTTTTGTAAGAAAGAAGGAATGGGATTGAATACCTCGAAAGCCTAGTATGTGTTAGATATATGTGCCCTAGAAGCCAGAATTGGTTGACACTTGTAATACACTTCTAGGGGCAAAATTATAATTTTGACTATAATTAATGAAATGGGTTATTTTCTATCACACATGTGTATTTAGTGTCTGTGATACATCCTTTGAGTTAATGGTAATGATAATTCATATTTTCAAGAGTTGAAAATTTAAGACATGAATAATCATTATTAACTCATAAACAGCTCCCGACCATAGGATCATCACGAGGATGGTGATTGATCCGGAAGGTTGGTGTACGATCGCTTCTCTTTAGTAGATGAGTCTTGAGTCTACGGTGTGGAGACACCGGAGCGAGAGTACAGATACTCGTTAGAGAACGAGGGCACTGAGCGTGACCACCTCGAGTAGTCATTAGGGAGTCTACCTTCTCGTCAATGACTGACTCGATGCTGCAGTAGTGTGTCTGGTTCTTTGACCTGAGATGCATCGGCAGTTCACCTTGAGGGTGTTATAGTTTGACTACACCATTACTCGGTCTCCTAGCCATATGGAACCCTGAGGTGTATGTTGGCTATAGCATGTTCATTGTAGGAACTGGATTGCATCAAGATGGGAATCTATCTACCTCGGTGGTAGAGGAGTAGCCCTATGATGATCATGAGAATCAAGTCCAGAAGCCCATGGCCATGGTAGAGTGAAATAATAGAAAGAGTTTCTATTTAGATTTTCACATTGGACTCGAATCGAATGATTACATCATATGACAGAGACTAGGGTTTGACGAGTTCACCTTAACCCTAATCTGATCGGGGCTCAAGATAGAAGAACTTAATCACACAGGTAGCTGCACCAAGAGGTTCGCATTCAGCTCTGATGGGTTGCCACCATATACTGCTAGGTGTCACTGGTGGATTTTGGGAGCAATTAGAATGATTTAGATGATCGATCATTCTAGCTGTTCGAATCAGAAGAGTTCTGATCCATCGAAAGGAGTTTCGATGATGTCTATGATAGAGATCATGACATATCCCATTACCATACAGAACTGAACCTAACTGGGTCACACAAACAAGGGTTTGAATCTGGTGATCATCAATTGAACTGATCTAGTTCAATTGATCTGAATGAGATTCAATTAGGTTCAAGGAAATCGTGCTAGCACTCGATTGAACCTAACGTTCTTCTTTTACTATCATAAATAAGTTGTCCTGACTGAGCCAAAGGAGTTTGTGCTCAATCAGAGGCCTTCATATGGTCTGACTGGAGGTTGTCCAAGTCAGAATAGGTTGTCTTATTTGTAAGACATTACCTGCCATTTTTGGTCACCTGCCATTTCTTGTTCTTTGACTTTGGTCAAAAGTCTACCTTTGACTGGTCAAACGTTGACCATTGACCCTTTGACTTTTGACCACATGTCATGCACCTATTGGAGAGCTGGTGGGGGCCTGTCCCCCTGCCAGAACCTGGCAAGGAGAAGGGCGCACGCCAAGGGTGGCGTGAGCCCAAGTAGGAGGCGCCTAGGAGTCCTTGTTGGACAAGGACTCCACCTCCCTTTTGGATTCCAATCAGAGTTCTACTAAGAATCCAGTTTTGACTGGTCTTAGGCACCCTCTAAGGAGGAATCCAGGGGTCTCTATTCCAACCAATCAGATTTAGATCTGATTTCACAAAGGGTTGTGATTGGTTGAGAGGAAGAGGAGTTGGATCACAAGAGGTCTATAAATAAGACCCTGCGCCCAACCCTAAGATCAAGTGAAAAGCTAATGCTATTAGATACGCCCCAAGGCTGCCTCTCCCCTCCTTCTCCATGCCATAGTCTCTTCTCCCCTTGCTCTCCACGTCCAAAAGTGTTTTGGACTTAGTTTGGTGCGATTCAGATCAAGGAAAGGCGATCAAAAGCAAGAAGGCTGCGCTGCTGCAAAAGGACGACTGCAGATCTTCAAAAGAGTTTTGAAGATCCTCCAGATCAGATCCAGATCTGAATTTTTGGAGGTGTGATAGAGAAGAAGAGGATCTCCAGATCCAACCCGAGTGGATACCGGTAGAGGCCAGGCGCTTGCGTGGCTAAGATCCAGAACCTTCCGCTGCAATCAGGATCATCTACAGGGTAATAGGATTACCCAAATCAGGTAAATTAAATTTGATTTAATTTATCTTATTTTATTTTATTTATTAAAATAATAAGAATCAGATCTGAAACATATCAAGATCTGATTAAGATCAAGAGAAAATTTTTGAAATATATCTCTTGATCTAATCAGATCTGGAACGAACCTGGACCGGGAAATCAGGATTTCCCTTCAACTGGTATCAGAGCCATGGTTCTAAAATTGTTTAGATCTGATTTTAATTTTATTTTAATTAAAAAAAATAAAGTGATTTCAGATGTCACATGAGATGTGATCAGATCTGAAATCAGAAAAAATTAAAATTAAATGATTTGGATCTAAGAACATGAAGATATGCATGACTAGTTCTAGAATAGAATAGTTCTATAGAATAGTTTTGCATGTCTTTGATTTAATCTGATTAAATCATATTTTAGATCTTCTTATTTACTATTTTCTTGATATTATAAGTGTTATAATAACATCTGATAAACAGCAAATAAAAATTATTTAATTTTAAATATCATATGAGATATGATAGATGCATGACTAGACTAGTTGTAGAATAGTTCTACATAATTGTCTAGATTAGAATTTATTTTGATTAGATCAATTTAAATCTAATTTTTTAGATTATTATGAGATAATTTAGATCTGAAAACATGCATGATTTGATACATGAGATGTATGCAAAATATGCCTTGATTAGATCTAAATTTGTATATGAGATATATGATATAGATCTATAACTGTTTTGTAGTATTTACATGTTCCTGATTAAGGCGTTCCTCTTGGCCGTCCGGTCATAAGAACGAAGAAGGGTTTAAAGGCCCTCTCTTCCCATTCGATGGGGTGTTCTTATGACGTGTAGGGGTGCTGCGTGTTCGTCCTTAATCAGAAACCCAAAACTTACTTTCTGCAAAACCCTAGATCCTGAAACCCTAGGATTTATTGTGCATATTTTGTTTATGAACCCAACTTAATTAAGAATTAAGTTTATGGAATATTAATTAGGTCTAAAATTGAGAATTTCAGATCTAAGACATATTCATAATACTGGGTTCGGGCTTGGGTAGCTCAATTAGGTCTAAGCGGTTGATCAAACCGAATCAAGAGTTGGTTAGATGGGATCAACAATGCTTAAATTGACCAGCCTAATAGGATTAAGTCTGGGTCAAGATCGAGTCACGATCAAGCAAGACCTAATTAGGCTCAGAGGTTAGAGTCTGGATTGTAGGCTAACCCAATTGGTTCTGACTCAACAATTTGGTGTCTAAGGTAAGTTTGGCACAGACGACCGACTGGTTTTTAATTGGAAGCTACTCGACCTGAATGCGTTCTTGTGCGAGTTAACGGCATATTCCTTCCACCGGTCTCACTTACCTGGCCATATCTGTTGACACAGTTCTGATCTGAGGTGGTCAATAATCCGAGCTGAACCCATGCCACTAGGTTAGTCATAATTGTTATGACTAAGCCAAGTCTAGTTTAATGAGACCTGAATCAATTCTCCCTAAGAAAAGATTAAGTCTGAGGTCTTCCACCATTGTAGACGTGCGGGCCCTTCCCGGGGTTGATTGTTCTCGGCTGGATACAGTGGCTCAGTTGCACCGGGAAGACGCAACCATGTCTATTAGGCATTGGATGCTATGGGCTGGAGGATGAGTTGGGCTCAATATTCCGGATACGGTGAGAGACCCAATTAGGAACCCAGTCTATGCAAATGGTGGGTCTGACTTAACTAAGGAGTGGATCAATATTCCGGATACGGTGAGATTCATGAATTAGAGACCAAGTTTGGGTGCACCATGATTAGAGAATCATTGAACAAGAGTTGTTCACTCATTGGCTAACCCATCACCAATAACTGTTAGGTGAGGTGATGAGTCAGTTGGTGAGACCGCACCACCCACTAGAAATCATCAATCGTGGAGATTTTCGCATCTCTACAGAGGGAGTGTAGGGATCCGAGAAAATAGTGGGAGCTAATTTGTTTAAAAATAAAATCCCTAAACAAATTGGTCAAGTCAAAATTACAGTATCTAACTAGAATCTTTGACTCTCTACAGGAAAATGTCTGCGTCCAACCCACTTGGCACGTATCCTAGGACACACATAGACTGACTGGACCCAATTATAAAGATTGGCTCAGGAACTACAAAATTGTTTTGGGTTCAGAGAAGTTAACACATGTTTTGGACCAGGACCCTCCCACCTTACCAGCTCGTCCATCCACTGAACAGAGAGCGTCTCTGGAAAAATGGATTGACGAAGACAATAAGGCCAGATACTTACATGTTGGGCTCGATGTCTGATGAGCTCCAGCGCCAACATGAAGATATCGGGACTGCTCGCCAAATGTTGGCTCACCTGCAGGAGATGTTTGGTGAACAGAGTCGCGCAGCCAAATATCAAGTCACGAAATGACTTTTTAAGGCTAAGATGCGTGATGGGCAGTCAGTCCAAGATCACTGTCTGACAATGATCAAGGACATGGAAGAGCTTGAGAAGCTCGGTGTGAAGTTGGACTTGGACTTGCAGAACGATATTATTCTGCAATCCTTGACTGATGCATATGGGCAATTCATCATGAATTACCACATGCATAAACTTCAAAATTCCTTGGCCGAGTTGAATGAATATGCTGGTTACCGCTGAGCTTTCTATGAAAGGTTCTAAAGGCTCAGTTCTTGCTATGGAACGGACTTCTTCCAAAAGAAAGTCTTATGGAAAGAAAAAGAAGTCTGTGAAAAAGCAAAAGGTAGGAAGGATCAAAGAAGAAGAAGGCAGAACCGAAGAAGAAGGTCCGATGGCAAAGGAAAGTGTTTCCATTGCAACAGCGACGGCCATTGGAAGCGGAACTGCCCTACTTACCTGGCCACCCTGAAGAACAAGAAGGAAGGTCCTTCTGGAGGTATGCTCGTTATTGAGTCTAACCTTACGGTTTCTTCTGCATCCAGTTGGGTGCTTGACTCTGGTTCTAGTGCTCATCTGTGCACTTCTATGCAGGGTCTTGAGGATAGCAGGAGGCTGAGGGATGGAGACATGATCCTACGCGTCGGTAATGGAGCAAGAGTTGCTGCAGTAGCCGTGGGAACATACCCTCTTCGATTACCATCTGGTTTAGACTTAGTTTTAAAAGACTGTTATTATGTGCCTGCAGCTAGCAGGAATTTGATTTCTGTTTCATGCTTAGCACAAGAAGGTTATGTGATCACCTTCTTTAAGGACCATTGTAACATTCTTTATGAAAGAAATAAAATTGCAAATGGTTTCCTTATTAATGGTCTTTATCAGTTGCATATTGATGTACCTGTTTTAACTATCGAGCAAAACGTGAATGCCAAACGACCTAGGGATAGTCCAAACGACAGATATCTATGGCACCTGAGATTAGGTCATATAGCAGAAGATAGGATTAACAAATTGGAGAAAAATGGGCTATTGAGTCCATTGACTTTTGAGTCATATCCAACTTGTGAATCTTGTCTTCAAGGCAAAATGACTAAACTCCCTTTTGTTGGACATGGGGAGAGGGCCACAGATCTCCTTGCCCTAGTACATACTGATGTGTGCGGCCCATTCGATGTGCCGGCTAGAGGCAATTTTGTCTACTTCATTACCTTTACCGATGATCTGTCTAGGTATGGGTATGTGTATCTTATGAGACACAAGTCTGAAGCCTTTTGAAAAGTTCAAAGAATTCAGACATGAAGTAGAAAAACAAACTGGAAAACCCATTAAGGTTCTTCGATCAGATCGAGGAGGTGAATACCTTAGCCGGGAATTCCTAGACTATCTTAAGGAAAATGGCATAGTCTCTCAATGGACTCCACCAGGAACACCTCAACTCAACGGGGTTTCAGAACGGAGAAATCGGACTCTATTGGATATGGTTCGATCCATGATGAGCTTCACAGACCTCCCTGATTTTCTTTGGGGACATTCATTATTAACTTCAATCTATTTACTGAATAGGGTTCCCTCTAAAACCGTTCCTACCACACCGTATGAGATATGGCACGGTAAGAAACCAAGTCTGAGTCATCTCAGAATTTGGGGTTGTCCGGCTCATGTCAAAAGACAACAAGCGGACAAGTTAGAGTTTAGGTCCTTTAGAGCTCGATTCATAGGATATCCTAAAGAGTCATTAGGATACTATTTCTACATTCCAGAAGACCACAATGTGATTGTGAGTCGACATGCCATATTTCTTGAAAAATAGTTTATTCAAGATAGCGGCATTGGAAAGCAGATTAAGCTTGATGAGAAAGTCTCACAAGTGGAACGAGCTAAGCTAAGGACCAAA